>PVIJ01007633.1:0-80861 GCA_004024925.1 Scalopus aquaticus
CCCGTATGTTCATTGCGGCACTATTCACAATAGCAAAGGTATGGAAGCAACCCAGATGTCCAAAAATAGATGATTGGATCCAGAAGATGTGGTACATATACACTATGGAGTACTATTCAGCATGGAAAGAAGATAAACACATGCAATTTGCCGCAACATGGATGGAATTGGAGGGAATCATACTCAGTGAAATAAGCCAAAAAGAAAAAGAAAAATATCGAATGGTTTCACTTATAACAGGACTATAGGGAGGCCGGGTGGGAGAGAGACACTCAGCGGTGGGGTAGGGGGGAGGGGAGGATAAGGGCACAGGATGGAGGAGAGGAGAATACAGGGGACCGTGGAGATGGATCACGGGTGAATTGGTGGTGGGCTGCCCAAGGGGAATACAAAATGTAAAAGACATAAATAACAATAAAAAAAAAATGGAAAGAAAAAAAAAATAGAACCACGAAAGGGTAAACAAATAAACAAAAAATATGGATGACAGTATATCAATATTAACTCTAAATGTAAATGGACTAAACACACCAATTAAAAGACACATCATAGCAGGATGGATCAAAAAACAGAACCCAATCTTCTGCTGTCTACAAGAAACACATTTAATTGCGAAAGATAAACAGAGATTAGAAGTTAAAGGATGGAAAACAATCCTACAAGCAAATGGACCAAGAAAGAAGGCAGGAACAACTATACTTATATCAGATAAAATAGACTTCAAACTTAAGAAGGTAAAAAAAGACAAAGCTGGTCACTACATCATGATAAAGGAGACAATAAAACAGGAAGATATAACAATCATCAACATATAATCCCCAAATGAAGGAGCACCAAAATATATCAGACAATTATTGTCATCCTTGTATCTCAAATCCTTTAAATGGAAGTATTAGTAAACATAATACTCGTACCTTTTGGCAATACTGTATCATGCAAAATCGAAGACTTGTCAAATATGGAACTGAAGATAAATCAATTCAGCAGTAAAAGGAAAAAATAAGGAAGCCAAAAATTGTAGTACTTCGACAAATAAAATCTAGCAAATATCTAATGAATCCTGGTGGCTAAGATAACTGAGTAGCATTGTTCCTTCCTCCATTCTTCATTTACAGTCACTGAATATTTGTGTATTTAGGAAATATTTTATGAAAAATATTGCATCCTCTTGAAATATACTATTCTATGGAACAACATCACATCAACTGTAGACTGTACATTTAATAACACACTGCAAGAGGCCTATAAAATGACTTTTTTTCCCCACTACTTAATTTCCTTCATAGAAATCATCCCTATAGACATAGCCCATTCTTGTTAAATAATAATATCTGAGACGTAATGATTGGTTTGGGAGCTCAAGTCTGCATAGCAGAATCACACTTGGAATATTTATTTCTCATGACAAAGTCTGCTGGTGTTTATGCCTTTTAGAAAAGGGGACTTGAGGGGCTTGGGAATAACTTCATTCCTTCATGTTTTCAGGGCTAGATAAATGAAAAAGAAGTAAGAGTCTCAAGATATTTATTTTTTTCTTTAAAGTGACTTTTTGAGGGATTATCTTTAGAAATAACAGTTGGCAAAGGCATAATAATTGCACCTATTAGACATGCATTGTGCAAAATTCTTCTTCTTGGGAGAAAAGTCTTTTATATATAAGAAGTTAAGCAAAAGTAGCCTTAAAAATATGAGTTTGCTGATTGATTCTTCTTATTTTAGTGGGTTGAAAGGCTTTACTTAGACACATTATTCATTAAGATTTTTCTTAGTGGTGTATCAGTTTCAGCCAACAGGTTTCAAGAGTTGTCTTACAGTGAAGCAAGAACACCTCTGTGTCAGTGCCATCTGAAATCATTACAGTACACAATTACAGGAGCCCCAAAATAACACACACCCCACAAAAACTTAAAAGAATAAACTGAAATTAAACTACTACTTTTGGACACTTAATTTATCAACAGATAGTACAGGGAATGACAGCTAACTTTTGTTCCTTTATAGAGGTCTTCAGCCTTCAAACATTACTAGATAGATAGACAGACAGATAGATATAGATACATAAGTTTTCATATATATTTATGTAAGAAATTATATAGAGAAAAAGAAGACCCATGCACTGAGCACCTACTGTGTGCCCTGTCTTCTATAGGTGCTGGAGTAAGAAAAAGAAGTGAATCTATATTTGATCTTGAGAGCTACCAGCTTAGTGACGATTGCAAGTGCAATTGCTCTTGCTTCTTTGGAGTAAGATAGACAACAGTAAATGATTATTTTAAGTTTTCTCCTTCATAATCCTGTCAAATCTCTAATAAAAGAAAATAAAGACTTCCTGAAATAAAAAAAATTAAACTTTTTTTAAAGATTTATTTATTTATACATACAAGCTGGGGTACAGGCCAGAGGCGTGGGGCAGCGCGAGGGTTCACCAGAGTCAGAGTGGGGAGCAGAATAGGCAGATCAGAAATACACTGCTGAGCAGAGCAGCAGGCGAGGCAGGAGAGGAGGAGAGGTCTGCCCTGCCATGTGGGATTCTCCCTGGCCGGGCATCGAACTCGCATCGCTGCTGCCGACAGCTCCACAGTGCAGCGCTTAACCGCTGCGCCACCAGGGAGGCCCTAAACTTTAAAACTATAACCTAATGTCAGATCTTCAAGGGATCTGCGGGTCAGCGTTCTCTAGCACACGCGTGGGGAAAGATGTGAGTCCAGGCTCCTCCAGAGCCATCCCCTGACCAGCTGCCTCTCCAGGCCTCTGCTCCTCCCAGCTCAGTTCCAGCAGCTCTTCAGAGAACTGGGGATATTCTCATGGTTAAATGGCCATTATTTTCTTTACAACTTAGACAAAAAAAGGCATTTCCAATAGGACTGTGGCTATGACTCACTCCTAGTCAATGAACTCGAGATCTCTGGAGTGGACACTCAACATGGGTATTATTTTAAAACTGCTTGAGTATTTCCATGGAGAGTGGCCAGGATGTATGAGAGAGGCCATGAATGGGAAAACCACCAGGTGGGCTTTGGCATTCTGGATCTAGCATTGGAATTTTGGTCTCTGAAAACTGCTAACCAGGTTATGCCACTGTAGTTCTGTACTGCAGGCTGTAAATTTTTGCCCAGATTATTCAGTCATGAGTGCGCTGACATACACAGGTAAACCTCAATGACTTAATGTTCAGAAATTATACAGCTTAAATTCACTCAAAAAGAAGTAGTTTTCCTAAATTCAACAAAACCTGCAGGAATTTTTCTGCCTCAGAGAGAGAAATATGTATAAATTTATAGGTCGAATTGTACAGATACCCAAAAGAAACTAAGGAATAAGAATCAGTACAGATTCCTACCAACAGCAGCAACATCCTAATGGCCATTCAGAGTCACACACTAGCAGAAGCTTTAAGTACAGCATTTGGTTTCATTGGGCCAGCCCTATCCCCTCAAATCTCTGTAGGCAGCAATAGAACACAAATAACATTTTTATTTTCTCTGTCCATAACCCCTTAGGGTTGGAGGCAGGGTGGATACTGCTACACAAGTCTTATTAATACATCTGTAGTTTCTCCTTCAGATTTTGGGACAGAGCAATCTCAAATATACACACAATGGTAAATCATAAGGTGAAACAGGTAGCTTCCTGTTTGGGTGTTTGGGTCAGAAACTGTTAAGGAACACTCTACTTCTATCAGGCCTATGGGGAAGAAGTAACCTATTGTATAGTATCTTTAACAAAAGAATTCATACAACACAGGGTAGTGGGCTAATTTACATCAGGATTTGAAGAGTTCACTTATAGGGGTGGGCTAAAATTAATACAAGTCTGGGATGTTCACCTATAGCCTAAATTTGCAAATAAGAGCCCTTATAGTAATACTTTGTACAAGATTTGTGATTATTGCAAAACTCACAGTGTTTATTCCTAAGAGATTTTTTTTTAAACTTTGTACTTAAACAGCTGAATATCACAAAGAGCTTCTTATTCTTCTTCCTTTGAATATGGAAAAAATAGAAACTGTGATCATAACAAGAAACAAAATGAATGGTTTTAAAATTATAATAAAACATTTGCCACAATTATCTAGTCTCTATCTCTTCATTCATTGTGATTTTATGGTTCCTGGAATATTAATATTAGTTATCCTCCTCTTCTTTGTCTTGATGCAAAGGGCAGTAATAACACAGTTCTGGAATTTTCAAAGAGTTGTTTTCTGTCAACAAGATTATTTTCTCCAAAAGTTTCTCATCGTTGACATTATGATCTCTAAGTTATTTTCATTTTAACCAAAACTACTATCACTCTTGAGGCTTATAATTTCAACTCCAAAACAGAAAATTATTGAATGGCAGGTAAGTAAAAGCAAAGTATATGAAGTGGTTAATGGCAAACATGAAACATTCCTGGAATGGAAATTAAAAAGTATCTCTGGGCAAGTGTCTTTTGGACAATTTTACTGCAATAATTTTGGTATCTTATCACAACATAGGTTAAAAAAACAGATAAACAATTTATTTACTGAAAAAAAATTTCAACTTTTTATATGGTTACATACACCATGAATCTTTGGGGGGAAAATATAATATACAGCCCTTCTCAAACTTAATGGATTAAAAATATTCTCCTTTTTTTTCTTGGAAAATAATCACTGACTGGTATCTTGATAATAAACAGAGAAGTCATAGGTCACCTTGTTGTTCGAACATGGACCAGCTCATGGGCATCACCCATACTAGAAAGGCTGAATCTCAGTACCACCCACCCACTTCTACTGAATCACCATCTACAAGATTTCCAAGGTGAAACTGCATTTTCAAGTTAGAGAAGACTTGGGCAAGAGGATAATTATGAGTCCAACGTGACAAACACTTAATAGTTAGATAAGCATATTGCACAATATTTTTTTTCAATATAAATGAAGGAAATTAAAATATGCCACCCCACATGTGCCACTTCAACATAAAAATTATTTTTAGTTGATGACAACTGAGAATCAACAGATGCAGGAAGAGTCTTCTGTCCTCTCTTTAACAGTCTCAACATGGGGCACAAATTTTCCTTTAAGAAGATACCCACCTCCCATGCCAGAGAGAGATTTTGTTGTCATCACAGTGGAAAGTCAATATGAAAATGAGCTTGCATAAACAGATCTTACAAATGAAAACAGTCCTACCTTCCATTTGTCACCCCATATATTTCCTAGTCACTTACCCGCAAGGTATGGCCCCTGGGAAAAGAAGTTTATTGTTCTTTGAATGCCAAATCATTTCCTTGTTAAAAATGTGTATAAGTCCTAAGTCTAACTACTTCTTAAAATTTTACATCTTTTCTGAGAATTCCTTTGCATGTAAATATTAATAAAAATTGTGTCATTTTTCTCCTATTAATCTGTGTTTTGTAGTTTGCTTTTCAGTCCCCTAGTACTGAACCTAAGAGAGTATTTCCTCCCCAACATAGACTTCAGAAGGCAGGAATTGCAGTGTTCACAGATACAGCCCAAGCATTCAAGACTCTTTGTGGGACATCTTGACTATTCAGCAAATATCTATGGATGTAATAATGACTTATTACCCCATCAAGTGCTTTGATTAATTATCCTCTATATCCTCTTCACAGTATTTGATCTAAATGGAACATTATCTACATTTGATGCCTCTAGACATGGGGCCTAGGGAGAAGAAGTGGTGGTCTCTCTAGGAGGCAACACTCCAGAATAATATTCAGTCTTCCAGATAGACAAAATTTAATACATAATTATGGAGGATGTTTTCTAAAACCTAGCTAGGGAAAATGTCTAATTAATATGTAGTCTATAGGTCATGCAGATAAAATTTTCTGAATGTTTTATCATTTGAATTCTTAACAATCAAAGATTCTGAACAATCTTTCAACAACTTCCTTCTGAGTTCTCCAAGACCAAATCATTCTGCACCCTGCAAAGTTGTCTTTTAAAATGGTTTCTTTGGTGTATGATTTCCACTCTGGGCCTCTTTCTTTCTTCTTTCTTTAATTCTCAGAGTTACACTCTTGTAGATTGAAAGCCATAACTGCTACATGGTTTTTAACACTAATGTGATTTGCAATTAAGCTTTGATAATCTTTACAAATTGGGATAAGGGATTTAACTCCTATTAAGAGTAATTATGAAGCAGCTTTGATGTGGAATTATAAAATATAGACATGTTTCCTGATTCAATAGTGTGGAGCTTTCATATCTAAAAATATTATAAAAGTAAATTTCAAAATAAATGCAGAGTTAATGTAGTAATACTTACACAGCATCTGAAGACTTATATCTTCAAACCCTATATAAAGTCCTTCCCTCTAGCATCACCACAAAATAGTGCCCTCCAAATATTAACACAGAGTCAAATTTAACTATTAATAATTCTTTAAGAAACCCTATACTTCACTTCTTACTTTGCATTCTCTCAGTGTCTGCCTTCTCCAGCTACTCCTTCCATATCCACTGGGTATGCACTAACCCACTGGGCTCTTGATATTTCTGAGAAGCGTTTCATTCCCATGGACCTTTCTTCTCAAGTCATTCCCTGGAAATATCCTGCCCACTTTCCCCTCTACTTATGTATCTGCTTATATTCCTATAAAGTGGATTTCCATAAAGTATAGACCCTTTCATCCATCTCCTGTGAAAAATAGTATGGAGGGTTCTCAAAATATTAAAAAATAGGACTACTATATGATCCAGCAAATCCACTCCAAAGAATACAAAAATGTAATTTGAAGAATTTTATGCATTTCTGTGTTTACATCAGCTCTATTTACAATAGCTACATTATGAAAACAACTTCAGTGCTCAAGGACAGATGAGTGGATTAAGACGATATGATATATATATATATATATATATATATATATATATATATATATATATACACACAATGAAATACTTCTCAGCTATAAAAAATATTTAAAAATCTTGCTATTGGTAATATAGAACTAGAGGGGAATCTGCTAAATGAAACAAGTCAGAAGGAGAAAGACAAAAAGTGGTTGATTACACAAGTGTGGAATATAAAGAAACAAAGAAACAGAAAAAAACTAAGCCCAGGGCCTCCCCTGTGGCTCAGTGGTTAGGCGCTGCGCTGTGGAGCTGTCAGCAGTGGCGACTCGAGTTCGACACCCGGCCAGGGAGATGCCCACATGGCATGGCAGACCTCTCCTGCCTTGTCCGCTGTGCCCCTCAGCAGTGTGTTTTCGTCCATCTGCCTGTTCTGCTCGCCACTCTGTCTCTGGTGAACCCGCTCGCTGCCCCCAGCCTCTGGTCTGTACCCCAGCTTCTATGCATAAATAAATCTTAAAAAAAAAAACAAAACTAAGCCCAAACAACCCTCGGATATATCACTATAGAAGTGAGGCTCCCAGATGGGAGAGGAAAGGGGGTCAGTAGACTATCACGTAAGATTGCAGATGCTGAGGTGGTAGGTGTGGTGCAGTAACATACATTTGAAGAGGTGTAAACCCATACCCCTAATCCATATATCATCATGTAAGCCCACATTACCTCAAAAAATTCAATTAAAAAATAAAATTATAGACCCATTTGAGCATAACTCAACTATTAACTTCAGGAAGACTTCCCTAAATTCTCAGACTAAACTCTACTGCACAAGGTGGTTGTTTCTGTTCTAGATTAATCACTTTAAAAAGAAAACAATCCAATCAAAAAATGGTCAGAAGAGCTAAATAGGCACTTCTCCAAAAAGGACATGCAGATAACCAACAGATAGATGAAAAAGTGCTCATCATCACTTATCATCAAGGAAATGCAAATCAAAACCACAATAAGATACTCACACCTGTGAGAATGGCCCTTATAAAAAAGCCACAAACAACAAGTGCTGATGAGGGTGTGGAGAAAAAGGACCACTGTTACACTCTTGGTGGAAATGTAGACTGGTCCAGCTCCTATGGAAAGAAGTGGGGGAGATTCCTCAAAAGACTATAAATGGATTTACCATATGATCCAGCAATTCCACTCCTAGTAATCTACCCAAAGGATACACCAAACACTAAGCAAACACCAAACACCCAGAGCAAATGAGTGGATCAAAAAGATGTGATACACATAAACAATGGAATACAACTCAGCAATCAAAATATACACTCATACAATGTGCAGCAAAATGGATGGAAATGGAAGATATCCTAAATGACCTGAGTGAGAAGGAAAAAGTTAATTGGATGGTTTCACTTATGTGTGGAATCTAAAGAAACCAAACAAAGGATCAGACAAAAACAAACTGTAAAACCAATCTTTGATTGGTTGTCTCAGTAGATCTGAGACATTCGGGAGGGCAGGGGAAAAGGGGAAGTGAAGGGTAGAAAAGAGGGGGGCAGGAGAGAAACAATGGCATAACATGTAGGACTATGAATCCCTTGATGGTGGGAAAAGTATGGTGACCACACCTGAAGGGAGAAATCCTATATTGTGAAAAAAAAATATTTAAAAGTTAAATTAAATTAAAAATAGATAATCAATTTATATTTTATTTGGGAATATATTGGGTTGCTATTTGACTATCCATGGTTTTCATCTACATATTCCTAATACCTAGTATCTAATTCATCCAGGAATCACTTTAAAGAAGTTACAAAATGAAAGACCAATGAATGAATGATTTGAGACAAAGAATTTAAACTGCAATTCCTCCAAGCAAAGACATATCCAAATCAAATTTAGTATACCATTCCTTTTATTTTTCAGTCTTCAAGTACTTTAAATGGTCTATTATAGTTATAATCACATTTTATCAAATATCCAACATGAAGCAAGTACAGTGCTGGGTGTTTTATTACAGACAAACCTTCTCTGAAGTATCATAACTTTCTGAAATTTCATTAAAAAAATAGATAAGTAAAAGACTCCCTTGGTAGTTTGTGTCTTTCAAAAACTGGTTCATCTCATCTAAGTTATTAAATTTAAGTACTTAAGTAAACTCACTCAAATAGGTACTTGTACACGCATGTTCCTGTTTTAAATGCCTTAAAACATGTGTTTTATAATTTTTCCCTTTCTCCAATGTAGGTATTGCCACCATATATAGACCCCTGTCAGGAAAACAACTCTATTACTTTGTCTCCAGACTGAAGATCTGAGAGAAGCAAAGAAATGCTTTTTGAAGCCCCAGTGCAAGAAAGCATCTGCCACCCAAACATCTCTCTGCACCTCAAATCCATAAAGCAGGGATTTAATGAGAATAGGAAGCTGTATTAAATGAAAGAGCCTCCAAATTTTAATGACTTAATACTTTTACTTCAGAACCCATAAACAACTCCTACCATCTGGCCTCATTTTATTTTTTATCACACCAGAGGGAATCTCAGCCTACTACATGACAAAAAAAAAAAAAAATCAGTATCAAATTCTTCCTTTTTCCCCAACCCCCAACTTCCAGTTTTAAGCACAGAGTTTTGCAAAGCAAATTTTCCCTATTATTCTTAGGGAGAAAGAATTCTGGCATGGATGAAAAAGAACTCAGAATAAGACAAGCACAAAAGGTGTTTTGTTTTTTTTCATATCAGTGCAATTTATACAGCTGTGTGTAAGAGCAAAGCTGTTTCATGAAAGCAATTCTGAGCAAAGACTTTCAGGCCTTGGCACAGAGTCCTTCAGAGCTCTTCTCAAATCACCTTACCTAGCTCTGCCTTTAGTGTCTTTATTCAAACAACCAGAGAGAAAAAAACAACAACAAAGAGAGCCAAATTAATTAGACAATAAAGATGGTCACTATGTATTCTTCTCAGAACCATATTTTTAAAAGTACCTTTTAAAAGTACTTTTTAAAGTAAATGAGAAGTATACAAGTTGTAAGTGTATTGTAGACAAGATGCCTCATGTTTTACAATTTATAAACAAGTCATGGCAAGTTTTGAAATCTTTGTTCATGGCTCTGACAGAAAATGAAATTCTCAAACAGGGTGAATTCTTACCTAGGGGTGAATGTAACACCTACTCTATTTCTTTTTTTCCAATTATGTTTATCGAGTTGGTTAACATCACTGCATTTGTTTTAGGGATTATAGTTCAAACTTCTACAAATGTACATTTTCACACCATGTCCAACAACAAAGGCTCAATAATCTTCTACCATGCTCCATTGGGGGACCCCTCCCTATCCTGGTTTCACCCCACCAACCTCCCTTTCTGGTTGCCTCAATTTATAGTCAGATTCAAGGGTTTGTTGTTTGGCCCTTTGTTTTGCTTCTCTGTATTTCATGCATGTGTTAAGCCTTATTGATTTCCCAACCCTATCTGTGTCTTAACCTCCACAAAAAGGTTAAAGTCTACCTGGTGCAGTAATATGAAAGTAACTAACGCTCATGGACCAGGAAGAGAATAAAAGTACTCTTCATGTATTAACTCATGTAATCCCCACGATAGTTCAACTACATGCTTATCATTATCACCATCACCATCACCATCATTGTTATTTTATACATAAGAAACTGAAATTTAGAAATGTTAAGTAAGTTGAGTTTACAAAGCCCTTTAAGTGTCAATGCCCAAATTTGAAATCTCCAAGACTGCTTTTTGAAAATGTTCTCTTAATTATGGTACATTATATTGGAAAAAGCATAGACTTTGGAGAGATTCAGACCCTAGGAACAAATCCCACTCGGTTATTTACTGTGTGATATCAAGAAAGTTACTATACCACTCTGAGCCTCTAATTACACAACAGTAAATTTATATAACAAAATTTTCTTATAAAATTACTGGGAAGTTTAAAAACAATTTAGCACAGATCCTGATTCAGAAGGGAGCTTAGATACGTTAAGCTATTGTTTTAGCTATTATTAATAATATTAAAGAGCCCACTTCACTGCTGTAGCTTGCTAACAATTGGAATATATGATTCTATGGATTTCTTTTCAGATCTTCCTGTTTTAAAAGAATATTTTGATAATAAATTGTTCAAATTACCTTCCTACCTCTTTGGAAGAAAAAAAGTGCTTTCAAGTACATTTCCACTTTCATCCCTGAGGACTAAAATAAAAGTTGCCAAATCAGCAAAGATTATACTATTCTAGAATGTTTTCTCCTATATCTTTGTGGAATTCACTATTCTCTTAGAACTACATTTCCTTTCCCTTTCAGAACACGAAGGCAAGCGCATGGTGTCAGTCACTGAGGTGCTGCAGAAATGTTTTTCATTTCTATTCTGTACATGAAAATTAAATTTAATTATTCTCCAATATGTCAAAGACACTCATCAAGTTAGGCTAGTTTATGCTGAGCAGAAACTGCAAATAAGATTTAATTTGGAAATACTTGTTTCCGCAAATCTTCCTGAACTCTGAGAAAGAATTACTATTTGTGGCAATACATATGGGAAACCTACCGTGCTGACTAAGAAATGCCATTTGAGGTGGAAAAGCTGTGAAATGCACTGCACTTATTAATTCCAATACATAATAAATCTTTCATTGAAAAGTTATGGACACTAAAGCTGTGTCCCAGGAACCAGGCCCCAAGAAGTTGCATTAAAGAAGACAGTAGGAATTTATAGGACATATCAACCTTGTCCAATTTGATAGCATTCCTTTCAGAATAAAAAAAAAATGCTTACAAAAACTTGGTGATCATGTGTGTCTGGGCTCTTTTGAAGATACTGCATAAAATACTAGAGGAAATCATATACCCAAGCTGTACATAGTAAGTTGCTTTGAACCTGAGTAGCTTAGATGAACCAAAAACAGGCTGCTGAGGAAAGAAAGAGGATGTGAGAGGAGGATAAATGGCTAGTAGTTGATGCCACACAGATTTTGCTGTTGGAAGGCTTTGAATCCAATTCTTGATTCCATTGCTTACTATATATCCTTGAATAAATTACCCTTTATAAACCACAACATCCTCTTATTTAAAATGAGGAAATAATATCAGTATTTTGGATGTTCTTGGACATACAACATGTGCACTCCCATAGGTAAGACAGCTATATATGGCGGCTTTTGTGGTTTTGGTGGGTTTTTGTTTTAGGTGGGTTTTTTTGTTTGTTTGTTTGGTTTGGTTGTATGTTTTTGGTAAAGTAAATGTAAGACATGAAGAAGTGATTTCAACAAGGACAAACATGATTCTGGTGGGGCAGGCAGAGCATGTCTATGAGATGAGGATTTTTCATCAGTTCAGAACACGTAAACTTCCAGATGCAGATACTACCAAAGAAACAGAACATACATTCTTCTGGTCTTCAAGATGAAAGTTATTATCTGGAGTTAGAAAATGAAGATCATTAAATCAGACAAATGTTTTTAACTAGAATAGCTACCATGTATTTATGCCATTCTTTGATAAATATTTGAAGAACATGGAGAAATTTAGTTTTAGTCAGGGTTCCAGAAAAAACAAACCAACAAGATGCATAATATATATACAGAGATTATATCTATATTTATTTACATCTCTATGTAAGAATATACATATTCATATATATGTATATATATATATATATATATATATATATAGAGAGAGAGAGAGAGAGAGAGAGAGAGAGAGAGAGAGAGAGATTATAAGGTGTTGGCTTATGTATTATTGGGCTAAGAATTCCCATGATCTTCCATCTGCAAGCTGGAGCCCCAGAAAAGCTGGTGGTGGAATTCCTGCTGAAGTCTAAATTTCTGAGAACAAGAACAAGTGGTGCAAGTTCTAGGCCACATCCGTAAGCCCAAGAACTAGATAGTCAATGCTGTAAATTCCAGTGAAGACCTGAGAACCCGGAGAGCAATGGTATAAGGCCCAGTCCAAAGGCAGGAGAAGGTCAATATTCACTTCTCAGTGGGCTGGAAAGTGCCTGCCCAAGCTGGGATGGCTATCTGCTTTACTATGTTTACTGATTCAAACACTAATCTCTCCCAGAACACCCTCACAGACACTCTCATAAAGAATGTTCAAACGAATATCTAAGTACTTTTGATCCAGTCAAATTGACACATAAAATTAACCATAACAAACTGTACGTAGACTCCAGGGGAACCCTGACTGGTGACAGTGGTAGGGGGATCCACGTTTCGTGACTAGAAACCAAGAAAAGGAATTGGGCTTTTCTAAACTATTTCTGTGATTATCATGATAGGTATAGCAAAAATAAATATTTTTCTTGATATTAATAAACAGAAAGATCATTCAAAACAGTTAGTTGCTTTACCACAGACAAAAGTACATTCATACCTGATGTCTTCGTAGAGCCTCTTAACAGCCCTGTGTGGTAGGCAGAACAGATCATATCATCCTCAACTTACAGATGAGGAAAACAAAGTTAGGAGAGGTTACATGGTTTGCCCAAGCTCACTCAGCTAGAAGTGGGAAGGCAAAAAATAAGTTCAAGTTCATCTGACTCAACATCTGACCCAACAACCTCAGCACAGCACCACACTGCCTATTAATCTTCTTCTTAAATTTTTAAGTTATAATACAATATGTTATCTTCCAGGACTCTCTATCTGTAATAAAACAAATTCCTAAGTAGCAATTAAGAAAAATAACTGGTTTATATGAAAGGTTCCCTTTGGGACATCAGTTAGTTTGATGCTATCCCACCAGCATCCTTGATGCTTTTCTAACAAGATAGCACTTCTCATAAACATGCCAAAGTTTTGATACATAAAATAATTGCATGCCATGCCAATCACTCTCTCTCCCTTCTTGCACTGCTGCTCCCATTTCAAGTGCACATCTTTACAGAGACTGAAAATAGAGTCAGTCATCTCACTATGCTTTGAGGATAAAATTATGAAGTACCAAAAGGAGGTGGCAGGTTATAAACAGGTGTCATTTACTCATATCTCAGGACAATATCTGCACACTCTAGGAATTCAGATAGCAACTTCTTAAGACCATGTATTAACAAGAGTATCCAGATTTACAGGTTTTGCATTTCTGATTACTGAAATGTAACAGAAGACTAAGAACACATGTACACATACCCCATACCTATGCCTATATGTTTACAAGTCGTTTTGTTGATTGCCACATTTCCTCTATAAATAAAACGCAGCACTTAATAATGAAAAGAACTAGGTAGTACTGTGGCTATTTTTGTTCAGAAAAGTTCATGCTGGTAAAATGATTTTTAATTTAATATTAGGCTACTTTGTACCTAATATTTAGAAGACTGAAGTGTTAACATATATATTGAATTTAATTCTTACTTTGATTCACTTTCAGTCTCCCATAGCTTTTAACTTGCACCATTTTATGAACTTCAGTGAATATAAAGAACAAAAACTGTATCATTTTCTCTTTTGCCTTCTTGATATATCATCTCACATAACAGTAGATACCACAAATTGTCAGTATTATTACTCATATTCTACTTTGCATGTCTGTGCGCCTTTCTAAATGTTGATGAATTTACATACATACATTATAAGACCTAAATTCACATGACAGAGAAAAAGGAACTTGAAACTCCTCCAATTAAGCCTGGAACCAACCTCCTTTGTATAGGTAAGAAAACAAAGGTTCAAATTGTCAGATAACTTTCCCAAGATCACACTGTGGGGCAGTCAGAACTGGCACTAGAATTTAGTTTGCAATCCAAGATTTTTCTACTTCATCTATATGAAATACCACAAATGTGGACATTAGTATTTTCCATTAATTTAAATTAGAAGCAAATGCAAAAGCCATGATTCTTTTCTCGATATAAATCTGAAGGCTACTCTTAGGAAATGATGAATTTTCCCATATATTATGCAGCAACCGGCCAAAAGATTAATTTTACGCAGATTTATACTATTCAAGCAGTTTAGCATTTCATTTTGAGGTCACATGGTAGGGTCAACCATTTTTAGACTATCTTGTCTCTCTTGTTAGACCGTAATATGACCCTTTCAATTAAACATAAAATAGAATTTCACTCTTATTACTCTGTGTCTCATGTCATGTAAGTGATATCCAGATATTCTCTGAAATGACTGCTGTCCTCTAAAGCTCTGTTTGCTAGTCCTGGATCCTGGAAATGATGTAACTGATATGGTAAAATGGTAAAATGAGTTTGCCAGCAATGTCTAGATAAGTCCCTGTAAGAGAAACTGTTGGACAGGAAAAGGGGAAGGGGAGGACTTTATGGGGCAAGAATTGTATATTCATACCCCATTCAATAATAATCACTTTCACATTATTTTTATATAAAGACATGAGTTTCTAACTTATTTGCACATGCACGTGTGTATATATGTGTATCACAATAATAAGTGAGCAGAATTTATAAACAAAGAGCTTTTAGTTAGAGTTTTATGGATATTTCATTTTCTCTGCCCTCATCACTGATAGTCTCTGTTTTGGGGAGGGGTACATGTTTTGACAGTACTTGGCTTCGTTGCGATAAATAATGGATACAGCCTGTCTTTCTTCCTTTGAGAAGAAAAAGAAAAGGGCACAAGGGACCGTGGTGATGGGCCACGGGTGAATTGGTGGTGGGTTACCCAAGGAGAATACAAAATGTAAAAGATATAAATAACAATAAAAAAAATTTAAAAAGAGAGAAGAAAAAGAAATCATCAAGTCGAGGCTCTTGAGTCCCGCTGAGAGAACCTTTTCCCCTGGTCTTTTGTAGCAGAAGAACGATAGCACATGTCCATGTAGAGCTTGTCCAAGCAAGCTTACATTTTTTTTCTGATCAAATACATTTCTGGACTTATTTGCCACCCTTTCTCTCAAGCTTTTTGCTCATTATGTACTCAATTATTGCCTGATATGTTCCAGGCATTCTTCTAGGCATAATAAGATGAAGACATATGGAATCTTTCTTCAAGCAACTCTATGTCTTATAAAAGTGACAGGTTGGTAAACAAATAGGTGCCTTTGTACCCTTAATATGAACAACTCAACCTCCAAAAGGCCCCCCAGCATCAACCCTCTCACTTGCTCTTTGTGGTATGTCACTTCCAGTCCATGGAGGTGTCTAACTTATTTTTTGTTTCTGTTTTTTTATTTCTTTTGTCATTGTATTTCTCTTTTATTTTATTGTTTATTTGCTTGCTTGTTTGTTTATTTATTTATTTATCTATTTATTTATTTTCTTCTACCACTGTTCTCCCCTCAGTTGTAGTCCCCATAGTTCTCCCACCACCAGAGCACCATGAAACATCACCATAGTCCCTTGTGTTATTCTTTACCCTCTTTTGACCTCCTTCCCTTCTCTCTCTGCTGTTTGCACCAAGTACATGGTCAGCTTGCAGGTTTTGCCTCTTTCCTGACTCTTTGCTTGGTTTTTCTGTGTTCTACCTATAAATGGAACATTCATTATTTTTCTTTTTCACTTAGTATAATCCCTTCCAGGGGCCTCCCTGGTGGCGCAGCGGTTAAGTGCTGCGCTGTGGAGCTGTCGGCAGCGGCGACGCGAGTTTGATGCCCGGCCAGGGAGAATCCCACATGGCGCGGCAGACCTCTCCTGCCTTGCCCGCTGCTCCCCTCAGCAGTGTATTTCTGATCTGCCTGTTCTGCCCCCCACTCTGTCTCTGGTGAACCCTCTCGCCGCCCCACGTCTCTGGCCTGTACCCCAGCTTGTATGTGTAAATAAAAAAATAAATCTTTAAAAAAAAATTAAAAAAAATAAAATACACCATTCTTTAAAAAAAAAAAAAGTATAATACCTTCCAGCTCTGTCCATGTTCCTAAAATGGTATGAGTTTATCTTTTTTGATCTCTGAGTAGTATTCCAATGTGTATTTATCACACATCTTCTTGATCCATTCATCTGTTTGAGGGCATTTAGATTGTTTCAACATCTTAGTTCTTGTAAATAATGCTGCCATAAAGAAAGTGAGTGCAGGTTTCTTTTGAATTAGTGATTTTGTGTCCTTTGGGTATATCCCTACTAGTAGAATCCTTGGATCATAAGATAGGTACATTTTAAGTCTCATAAGGGTCTTCCACACAGCTTTCCAGAGTCACTGGGCCAGTTTGCATTTCCACCAACAGTGTATGAGGGTTCCTTTTTCCCCACATCCTCACCAGCAGTTTTTGTTCCATATATATATATGGGCTATCCTCATGACATGTCTAACTTGTTTAAAGCAGCTGTGTCTTTTCAATGTTCTCTTTATAAATTAACTAGCATGGTGTATATTTGGAGCAGTTCAGGCTTCTCAGCTTGAACTTGATATTCAAGCTAATTAGGATAAGTCGTCCCAATATTTGCTATAAGTATTTTTAAAATGTCTGCTATAATAATAGAAAGTTAAAAATAAACATGAGACTCTTGGTTTTACTTTTTGATTATTATTTTTTATTTTTGGTGAAGTATCATTTTATGTCCTTGCTAGTGTTTTGGCAGTATAAGATTTCTCCCCTCCGGCATAATTATATAGCCCTCCCACCACTGAAACAACTATAGTCCAGTCTGAAAGTATTTTGTAAAGATTGCTGTTACAAAAACTCCATGCAAAAATAGTGTAATGACTCCCAAGGAACCATCAAACAGATGCAATAAGTTTAACCAGTCTTCTATTCTTGTTTCATCTATGCCCACCCAAACACTTTTTTTTTTTAATGGGAAGAATGCTGGGTATTTTAGAGTAAATACCACCCATTATGTCTCCCATAAATACTTCATACCTTTAACAGAAATTTTTTAAAACACATATCACAACATAATATCAACACACTCAACACATTAACAATAATTCCTTAATATCACCTACCCTGTCTGTATTTAATTTTCTCAAACTCTCTCAAAAACTCTTGCTGCAGCTGAAAAGGATCACAATTCAACTGGTTAATTATTCTTCTAAATTTCTTTGAATGGGCACCATTGCCCTTTTCCCTTTTTAGAAATATCATTGATTTAGGGGGAAAATTAGGAGTTTCCATACCCTGAATTTGGCTTAATGTATCTTTGCAGTATGAATTAGGACATTCTTTCATCTCCCTTTCTTTGTTAAAATCAGAACTTATATCTGTGGATTTAATTAGGTCAAGTCCCTCTTCAGGACTATTTTTTGGAACGTACTGTGTAATTCTATTATACATTACATCATGTGGCCCTCAATTAAAATCTGTTTGGTCTTCTTCTGGTGACATTAAGATTAATTACAGGGCTCAGGTGGTGTCAACTCAGATTCATCCATTATAATTTTCCATTAACCATCCACCTAATGGTTTTATCAGACACTGTTGGCTGTTTCTTAGATTCATTATTTCATTATGTACTGCAAAACACTGATTTTCTAATTCTATCATTTGTCTTGAATTTATTAGTTGCAACTCTTTTATTAAAGAAGAATATTCTTCCAATTATTTGGGTAACTTGATAAACAGTTCACACAGAAAAGGAAGAATAAATGCTTGATCCTCTCCCTATATTCGTCAATTTTCAGGATAATGAGTTGATGCCCTAGCCAGCTTTTCTGCTTGAATCTTCATAGAGGTTTACCATCTCACAATTGCATTTTCCATCTCCACGGAACACTTCTTTATCATACATGATTCCTTTTATATGGAAAAGGATTCTTTCTGATATGGTTTCAAAATGAAACATACTCATCAAACTTAAATCTTCTTGAGTCTATAAATCAAATCTCCTAAATATTTCTCTGCTTTGTCAAAGTCAGTAAGGAAAAGAGGCCATGCTAGTTTTTTTTTTTTCAATCAGAGGAAATATAATAAAGAACAATGGTTATAAAAGCGATAGTTAGTCTGAGAAAATAAAAAGAGGAAGATGTCAGTAACTGCAAGAAACTGCTACTGCCCGGGTAGGCCAAAGGAAGAGTGAAGATGGTGGTATGCAATGCCTACAACGACTTCAACTAAGGCTACTGAAGCTCTTGCTACTAACATTCGAACCACTGCTGCTGCCACCATTACAGGAGGCCTAGAACTCACATTTCCACAGAGGTGCAATAGGCTCAGTGACAATAGACTTGTCACATTTACCATGGATTGGAGCACTATGCTGATGGGGTTAATGGAGCGCTTCTTTCTGCCACTGGCAGTGCTGCTTTGGCTAAAGGAATCCAAGTGCCTACATTCACCCTGTGTAGCTGTCACTGTTAAAGGAGCCTCCAAAAACTTAAAATAGGAAGAAAAATGGCTTCTTCTTTTCCACCTGCTTCTACTGTGTTTCCCATTGATATAAGCTAATCAGAAGAATCACTCTATTAAGGGAGTTTGTAAAATCTGGTTTTTACACTTCTATTACCTGCAACATAGAGCAAAGCATGGAAGGACAGGATGAAGCTGACAGAAATACAAATAACCACACATACTTCTTTCAATAAGTTTGTTATTGCAGAGGGAGCCAACTCCTCTGTCTTCAGTAATACATGAAGCTGCAGATATTTTTCAAAAAATCTTAAGTTTTCCCAGTTTACCATTCCATCAATGGGAAGTTTTGTTCTGTTTATTGTTATTTTACAGTCAAAAAGAAATTAAATTTAATTTAAACATTATAGAAAAGTCTTTAGTTTCAAATCAATCGCATAAAAAATTTAAATGTATAAATATTGACAATAGACCAATTTGGAGATCAAACAATATGAGTATCAAAAGAACCCAAAGCCATGGCCTTTACTGGAAGTGTCAGATCTATAAAATAAATGGATGGAAACACTCAGGAAATATCCACCCTGCCCCATATTGGATCTCTGCTAAGTGACAGTTGATGTCCGGATCCAGGCTGGAGTCTTTTCAGGTAGTTAGTGTATTCTTATTTTTACCAACTTGTAAAAATAAAGGGAAGCCCAAATACGCCCCCAGAGATTCCCACTGGGGACATATTCCCCCATTCTTGTGATCTACATGCATGTCAGAAAGCTCCTGTTCTTCCCCATATGTGTCAGGAGAGGGGCCTGCTCCTACACAGTCTCCTGAAACAAGGCTTTGGATCTTGGTTTTCCCCTTAACTATTTAGTAATTTGCCTTATAGCTGTTTCTCGGAATACCTAGTAAATAGGTAATCTTCAGCCTCAGTGTCCAGGGTTGCTAAAAATGCCTTCACTTGTATTGTACTTTGTTTAGTTTTTTTAAATAGAAATTTTTTTTTTTAAATAGAAATTTAAGAGAAGTAGCTTGGGTTCTGTGCTTAAAATTATTCTATAATTATTACTTTAGCATTTGCCCTTATATGCTTCATTAGTTCCATAAATCAATTTTAAAGTGTGCCTTCTATGTGAAGTTTTCATATTTTTTAAGTTTGATGTAATAAATGAAATAAAGCAATAAACATTCAATAAATTGTATTTATTTAATAAAAAGGTAATATTTTATATGGTCAAAAATACAAAATATAAAAATGTCCTTCAGCTATTAATACAGCTCCATTAAAAAATTTAGTTCTTGTGTATTTTTCCAAATATGTTTTGTACCCAGGAGTAAAGCTCTATGGCTTGTTTTACACCTTGTTTTTTATACTTAACAATATATATTGGAGATCACTCCATAATGATAAGTGAAGAGTTGTCAATTCTCCCATCTGAGATAATCCTGGAAGTGGAATTGCGGGATCAATGTTTATATCTTTTATAATTCTGATGGCTATTTCCAAGTCATCCTCCAAAGGGCAGTTTACACCTCCACCACCAATTTACAACCACCACCCCCTCACCCCATTCTCACCACCACAGTTTTGTTTTGATCTTTGCCAGGTGAAAGAAACTGTCATATGAGTATAATAAAAGAAATTGAATTAAGTAAATATGGCTTCGTAAATTTCTTCGCCATTCAGCCTCAAATTAAAAAAACAGGAGAGGAAGGAACTTCTATTTCAGGGACTCAAGCAGAAAATCTAGCACAGATAAAGAAAAATATAGTTGACATTGGATCTATAGCAAGACACCTAGCTCTTGAATCAACACTACATTTATGAAAAAGAAGCCAGGGATAAATCACCCTTCTGCTAACATTTTATTCCCATTTGGGTAATTTTCAATTATCTTCCCCAGTTTGAACATGTCCATGATTCAGTTTCAATAATGACTTAAGTTGTTACTGTCTGCCCTGAAAGGAAAGTAACACTGAGTGAGAAACTTAAAATCCTTGCAAAATCATGGAGGACATTACCTCAGTGGGAAGTCTATCTTATCACTTGGTAGTTGTGGAACTAGCAAAGTGGGTAAATTCTCTGTCCAATTCCTCTGTCCTGCTCCATCTGCCCTGTGTGTAAAATGTAAATAAGGGTAGTCCTACTTTATCCAGTAGTCTTAAGAATGAGATCATATGTGAGCATTTAACTGAGTGATTGGCCCATATTAGTGGTTGACCCAAAGTTACTATTAACTATAATAAGGATAATATTAAGTCATTTAACTTAACAACTAAGCCACTATATGATAAAATTTTTGTTTTTATTCTCACTTTACAGAAACCAAGTTTTTATGTCTTCCCCAATTTCTCTAAGTGAGCTATTACTAGAAGAAAAATGAGAGTCAATCCCTGTTTTAAGTACATTCTATTGAAGCCAGCTGTCTTTGCAGTTCTAATAAATTCTAAAATTATATGTTTTCTAACTCTAATGCTGACCAGTGTAGAGGTCACCAGATTTTATTTGTATATTTCTATTGATTACTTCTCCTGGTAAGACTGACTGGCCCAGAATTGCTTACCACATTTAAAACTGACTTTTCTTTCCTTCCGTCTTTTTTTTTTTTTTTAAGATTTATTTATTTATACATACAGCTGGGGTACAGGCTAGAGGTGTGGAGTGGTGAGAGGCTTCACCAGAGACAGAGTGGGGAGCAGAACAGGCAGATCAGAAGTACACTGCTGAGGGGAGCAGCGGGCAAGGCAGGAGAGGTCTGCCGCACCATGTGGGATTCTCCCTGGCTGGGCGTCGAACTCGCATCACTGCTGCCGACAGCTCCACAGCGCGTGCTTAACCGCTGCTCCACCAGGGAGGCCCTTCCTTCCGTCTTTGAGTGATTTATTATATCTTTTCAGTCATTCCCTTTAAATTGTGGAACATAACACCATTAAATATAATTAGAATTCTAATTTTGAGGAAAGGCCCTGAGACTTTTACCAAGGTTTTTTAGTATTTTGTTCTTTTGTTCATACTCCTTATTAAAATAATAAAGACAGAATCCCCACTGGAGTTTTAACACCAAAAAGTTTATCTTATTCACATTCTGCTCATTACTAGACATATAACAAATAAAACCTTCCCTTTTATAGTTGAGGAAATTCAGTATCAAAAATGACTACTTTCTCAAAACTAATATAAGGCAGAGTTGAATAAGCCCTGGAAAGTGCCAACCTTGCATTTTCTAGATAGTGGGTCATAACTTGGCTTGTTGACATAGAAAATCCTGAGCACATGTAATACAACCCTCTGAAGTGTGTAGCTCAAGGCATCTTCTCAATGACTTGTCAAGTGTGAGAAAATGGTCTTTAAGAGTCCCATGTGAAATGATACATGTAGGAGCAGATAGTTAAATTATTAGTTGTTTAGGGTCTATGCTTCAGTACTTTTTCCCAGGTTATTTACCATCTTTCTAATTACTTACCTACTTATTCACTTCTTTGTTTATCAATCCACATGACAAACACCAAACTTCTGAGGAAAATTTGGCTAAGACTACCTAGTCCCCACTGTCTATTCCAGTATAATGGGGCTTCTCTGGAATGGAATAAAAGATTTATAAGACCTTTGTTAAAAAAAAAAACAAAAAACCATGCCATTCACAGCAACATGGATGGAGCTTCAAAGGATAATACTAAGAAAAGCAAGTCAGGAGAAAGAGAAATGCCACATGGTGTCACTAATATGTGGACTATAAAGCAATTAAATTAATAGTCAGATAAAGACAAGATGAAAAACTGACCCTTGATAGCTGACTACAGAACTGGGATACCAAGGAAGGACGAGGGGGAGGGGAACAAATAGGAGAGACATGATGGTTTGTGGTGGTGGAGTCTGGGGTGAATTGGTGGTGGACATACTGTGCGGTAATACCTGATGGGGATACCCCAATATTACCTCAGTTAAAAATGAATTATTTCATTTCATAAAAAAAAAAAAGAAAACAGAAAAGAAGGAGTCACAGACCCAAATTCAAATGAAAATGGCCAGGTAACTGGGAACTTATTGGTTCAAATAAATGAAAAATACCTGGCTTTTAGGTGTCGGGCCCTGATTTTATCTGACGTCTCCCTTTGCCAATCTTACTTCTTCCTCTTCTGCACTGGCTTCATTATTTTTTCTCTCATCTGGTGCTACCACTTTCACCAGAAACTCCAGATTTAGGTGTAATATCTTACCAATTTCAATTAAAGAAAGTGATTCTTTCCCAATGAATCCAGAAAAACATTCAGGATTCACTCCAACTGAACCATGTTTGTTTATGGACTTATCTATGAATCCCTGGGCCAAAAAGGGAATGTACAGTTTTTCCAGGTCTTGGAAATGGGATTGAAGTCATCTCACAACCCGACCCCATGCTTGAAATTATGTGAATGAGAGAGAGAAAAGGGATAGTTTCCCATAGGATCATGGAAATGACATTACCAAAAGAAAAGGAAGGGGTGCCAGGCTGGCCAAAACAAATGTTTATTATACATGATCGAAAAGGTGACAATGAGTATTTTATTGTTTCATTTATTCATTCAAACATTAAGAAAACACATTATTAAAACACAGTTCTTGCCTGCAAAAAAATCAGACTTTTCAGATAACCATATCAACACATTATTATGATATAGTAGGTTTCATTAAAGGTATACACACAGCATACAGCATAAGCTATGAAATAGCGATGATAAGGATCAATTATATTCACATAGCTCTTGATTTTGTTATTAAATTTCAGATTGATATACACTAGTAACATGCCAGTACACATAAATGTAGAGAAAGTTAAAACAGAAACTTCATAAATAATTCTTCCTAAGGTGAGTAGTCTTATTTTAGATGTCTCCACAGTTTTATATGGAATTACACATAAGGCAGTGTTTTTTTCATGATTTGTCATTGCTCAATGCTTATAGGAAAGACTAAGCTGGCAGCATCTACACCAAGAATTTGTTAACTTCAAACACTGCAATTTACTTTTTGATGTACAATGCCACAACTACTATTAAATTCCATACCATGGCAGGTAGTAATTTATTAGATAGGAAACTGTTCTCTTTAAAAAATGTCTTTCACTCTTCCACCACTTGGAAAACACTGCAGTTTAATTGAAAATTGGTCTAGTCAGTCTGCTGTGGGCTCCTGAGAAATAATTTGTGTGAATAACTACCACCAAGAGCTTCCCCAAGGAAAAGCTTTTATTAGGCTGAGAACACTTTCTGATGATTCTAATAATTACCTTTCTTTGAGTAACTGGCTCACCCGTATGGTTGTCATAAAGTGTTCTGCTGATTTTCTTTCATGCCTCTTGCCTTTATAGCTCAGGATCCCACAACAGAAGGAGAAAACTGTTTGGTCAGGACATGAGTGTTTATTAAGTGCTGCTTCACATGAAGTGTTTGTTGAAATGTTTACAAAACAAACCCTGAAAAATATTCTTCTGGAATGTAATAGAACATGGCCCCAATTCCCATTTCTATGTCCCTAATTTTTTTTCTCCAAATATAGTTATTTTACTCAAGTAAAGCCAAGGGATTGTGGAAGGTGTATCCTCAAATTGGACAAGAGGGCTGCCTAAACTCTACCTAAACTGTAAATAGGGATAATATCTCCTCATGAATTATTATGAAGGTTTAATAAGCTAGTGTAGAGGGAAATAATGAGCATTATGCATGACATATAAAAAGTGTTCATAGGGCCTCCCTGGTGGCGCAGCGGCGGTTGAGCGCTGCTCTGTGGAGCTGTCGACAGCAGGTGATGCGAGTTCGATGCCCAGCCGGGGAGAGTCCCACATGGTGCAGCAGACCTCTCCTGCCTCGCCCGCTGCTCCCCTCAGTGGTGTACTTCTGACCTGCCTGTTCTGCTCCCCACTCTGTCTCTGGTGAGCCCTCTCGCCGCCCCATGCCTCTGGCCTGTACCCCAGCTTCTATGTATAAATAAATAAATCTTTTAAAAAAATTTTTTTAAAAAGTGTTCATATATGTTAGCTTAGTTCAAACTACTGGTACAGCAATTGAATTATACTTTCAACTAATTGTTATTTACTATTGAATGGGAAGGACTCAGCGCTTTGTTAATTCAGTTACAAATTCAAAGCGTGTCTATCACCATTAGATAGTAAAAAATAGAAAAGTACTGACAGGTGCAATGCAAGGGCGTGAATATTTACATCATGCTGAGTATAGTAAGATAGGAGTGCACAAGAATTCCTGAAAGCATGAGGAAAGGTCCCTTAAGTCTTCCTGAAGAAATCAGGAAAATTGTTCATATAGAGGACAACACTTGAGCTGAGGTAAATAAGAGTCTACCAGGAGGGCAGAGTTGAGGCAAAAAAAAGAGTAGCGATCGCTCCAGAGGCAAGAGCATACGGTGGGCATAGAGAGAGATGGTATGGTGGGAGAATGGAAAGCAGGTCAGCATGACTAGAAAGAAGCTGCATGAGGAAGGAACCCAGAAGTTGAACCCAGAATATCTGTTCCTGAAGTGTCTTGTATGTCTCTGTAAACATTTGAGCTTTACCATCTAAGCAAGAATATTAGAATCACTTGCAGATTCACTGGTTATTTCACTCAGAATTGCTTATGTAGTTGAAATTTAAGATAGTGACCAGTGCTGCTGTCATCTCAGTTTTGACTGGGACTGGAGAGTTTACTTCCAAGACAACTCACTCACTGGTCCTCTGGCTAGTGCTACCGAGTGCCTTTATAACATGGTAGCTGGCTCCCTCAGAGAAGAATCTTTCGTTTACATGAGAGAGAGAGAGAGAACCAATCATGCTATTTATAATCTGGTATCAGAAATCACACAAAGACCCACATATCCTTTTAGTTAGATTTGTGGCCATCTAGGATATCCACTGTGTCCTATTAGCTAGCGGCAAGTCATGAAGTCCAGTTTTTACTCAAGGGGAAGGGAATTAGACCCCACCTTTTAGAGCGAGGAAAATTTCTGGAGCCACCACAAATAGAGATTGTATTCTCAGATCCAGAAGATATAATTTGGCTGCCTTCCAACTTGCTTGCTCATGTGTCTCTTCTCCTTAGATTCCTCATGACCACACATGTGGAGGTGTCCACAACATTGTTTAGCGTTTCAGTTCCCAGACTTGCCATACTCTTCTCACACTTTACTTGTTAATCCCTCAGATATCATAATCTATCTTGATGCCTGGTAAAATCTCAAGACATAAAAATATCCTCCAAATCTCTTCAGTGAACCCATGGGAAAAGAGAAGACCATGAAGGATGTTGATAAGACACAGCCATGAGTCACAGCTGAAAGTTCTTGCTAGTTCTGTGAGAAAAGGGGGAAGACATTTCCATTGTTGGTATAATTGCTAAAATGTTATTTTATTTCTTATGCTTCTAGCTCTCTGTCTTTAAGCACCAATTGAAACATTGCTTAACAGTATTCTCAGGAGGTCTTTTCTTTAACCAGTTTTCAGATTTGTTTCACTAAAATGTCTTTCAAAATACTTGGCCATAGTTGTTCTGTTTCCTAGCCTCATTATCCATATAATTTGTGTTTTAGTTTTACTGCCCCTTAAAGCAAAGCTAGAGACAGAATCCAAGTAGCTTATTGGAGATGATCTCAAGAGTCAGAAATAAGGGAGTGGTGAGGGAAACAAGGAAGAATGTTTTGCCAAGGCCAGCAGCATTCAGACCACTGAAATCTCAGTTTCACTGAGATTGTGAGATAGGTACAGAATAT
Source organism: Scalopus aquaticus (assembly GCA_004024925.1). Taxonomy (NCBI): domain Eukaryota; kingdom Metazoa; phylum Chordata; class Mammalia; order Eulipotyphla; family Talpidae; genus Scalopus; species Scalopus aquaticus. The sequence continues at coordinate 26,730 of PVIJ01007633.1, forward strand.
CTCCCAGAATTTTCCAGCAGAAGTACAGGAAGTTAGGGCTCTTGTCCTCTAGTGGTTGAAGGCAGTCCTCCAGTTCACCAGTTCTCTGTATTTCTGGACTGTCCTGCTGGATGACTGAGTGGACTCCAGCCGCTTTGGAAGAAGTGAAAGAAAATTCAAGTGAATGCTGTGCCAGTGGTTAAGTTCACGTGGAGCTGCCTATTCAACTGCAGCTGAAATCAGAGGTAGCCTGAGGACATGTGAGGGAGGTCAACAGGAGTCTAGAATACAACTTGTAAATGAATGCTGTCCTGTAAACATTAAGGCAATCTTGGGAACAACAATAGTGCTCTTTGAGGTAACTGTTCTAAAAGAACAAGATTTATTTGGATCTGTAAGTTGTGCTGTCTTAAAAGGCAAGATATTCCTTGAAAGTGTTTAATTTCACACAAATCAGAATTGTAAAGTGGAAGAAATACAAATATTTTTAAGTGATAGGTTTTATTTTATAGAAGTTTTAGATTTACAGAAAAATTGAGCGGATGCTATAGAGATGTGCCCTATACTCCCAAATCCCTTACAAAAGATTTCCCCTATTGTTAACATCCTACATGAGTGTGGTTTATTTGTTCCAAGTAACAGACCGATAATACTGACAACGTCCTAATACCTTTGTTTATACCTTTGTGTTACGTAGTTCAGTGGTTTTGAAAAATATGTAATATTCTATACTACCTGACATTATTATACACAATAATCTCACTGACCTAAAAATATCCCCCAGTTTCACCTGTTTATCCCTATTCCCTCTCCCAAATCCCTGGAACCACTGATCTTTTTACTAACGCTACAGTTTTGCCTTCTCCAGAATGGCATCTAGTTGGAAAAATGCAGATACAGCTTTTTCAGACTGGCTTCTTTCACTTAGTGATATGCATTTAAGGTTCTGTAACCCGGGCTGAGACCAAAGTCCACTATGTGTGGTGCCCCCTGGAGGGAGTTACTGATGAGGAAAGATAGCCCCAGGGAAAATGCGAAAAGGTATTGCATTGGGGGTGGAGACTCTGATAAGAAATAAAAGAGACAAAAGCAGCTGAAGGAGATTCAGCCGCCCTGATTTTGAGGAGGAGATCCAGCGGCCAGAGAAATGCAGCCTCAATGATTGAGAGTTTGGGAATGAGCCGCCAGGCACTTTTGAGCCGCCAGGATGTATAATTTCAGATTGAGCATTTTTGGAATCTTTAGTGACTTTGGGGCCAACGACTTTGGCCCCACAGCACCAATCTTCAAAAGAAAAGTTTGAAGGCTTTGCAAGTAGACCAGCGACGGAAACTGCTCCTGGTTTTGTTACTGCTATAGCCGAGGAAAGAAGGCAAAGGGCACCTCCGAAAATATGTGAGCCCAGCAGTCTGTTGGGCCATTTGGCTGCTGTGGCTGCTCTTTTGAGTGTGCTGCTCTGGTGCTGTGCTGGGGCACCATGGCAGCTCCGGGAGCACTTCCTGTGCCATCCTCTTGAGTTGGAACCTGGCCTACAGTCTGGCTGCTGCATGTCTGCAGAGGCAGGAAGATGCCATCTTGGACACGTGGCCTATTCTTTGGAAGAGCAGCGCCGCATCCTCAGTGGCGGGAAGACACTCCTTTCGCTGTTTCTTATTCGGGATTTAAAGGACTGGACATTGCTTTGACTGAGGTAAAGAGCCATTTCTTGGCCTCGTTAACTTTTTGATTTTTCCGTGTTTGTTAAATAAGTCCCATTGTTGTTGTTCCCTAAGCCTGAGTAGTCTTGCAATTGTGCATACGGGGCAAAACTAGGATAGTGACTGGTAAGCAATTTGGGCAGTATCCTTGGCTGGTTTTAGTGCCCTGATACCTGCCCCGTATCAGTTCCTTTTGCCTTTTTGTGACTTGATAGCTCATTTCTTTTTTATTATGAAATAATATTCCACTGTATGGATGTAGCATAGCATACATTTATCCATTCTGTTGAAAGACATATTGGTTGCTTGTAGCTTGGACAATTTTGAAAAACCTGCTATAAATATGTATATGCAGGGTGTTATGTGGACATAAGTTTTCAACTCCCCTGGGTGAATACCCAGGATGGAATTATTGGATCCTATAGTAAACCTACACTTTGCTTTGTAAGAAACTGGGGAAATGTATTTTCAAGTGCTTTGACATTTTGCATTCCCTTCAGCAGGAAATAGCAACAGTAAATTTCCTGTTGCTCTCTATCCCTACCAGAATTTGTTGTCATTGTTTTGGAATTAGAGGCAGTATTCCATTGTTGCTTTAATTTGTAGTGCTCTGATGACATACGATGTTGAGTATCTTTTTATATGTTTATTTATATCTTCTTTCTTTGTTCTTTAGAGTGAGGTTTATCGATTTTGTCGATCTCTTCAAAGAAACAGCTTTTAGTTTACCTGGTTTCTGGTTTTCAATTTTATTAATTTCTGTTTTAATTCTCACTCATTCTATTATTTCTTTTGCTTGCTTTTGCTTACATTGTTCTTACTCCTTTTTTCATATATGCTTTCAGTGCTGTGAATTTACCTATAAGCACTGTTTTGCTGCACCCCACAATATTTTGATATTTAATGACTTTTTTCATTCACTTGTTATTGAGACGTGTGTTGTTTAATCTCAAATTATTTGGGTGTTTTCCAGCTATCTTTCTGTTATCAAGTTCTAGCTTAATTTTACAGTGGTCTAAGTGCATACTTGGTATGATTTCTAGTCTCTTAAATTTGTTAGGATGTGTTATATGATCCAGAATGCAGTTTTTCTTAGCGAATATTTCATGTGAGCTTGAGAAAATGTATAGTCTGCTATGGTTGCATGAAGTCTTCTATAAATGTCAACCTGACCCAGTTGATTGATGATGCTGTTCAGTTCAACTATATTCTTGCTGCTTTTCTGCCGGTGGGATCTGTCAATCACTGAGAGAGGGATGTTGAAGTCTCCAGCTGCAACAAGAGTGGATTTATCTATTTCTTCTTGCAGTTCCTTTGCCTTTTGCCCCGTGTGTTTTGTTACTGTGTTGTTAGGTACATAAACTTTAAGGATAAGGATAGTGAGAGCTTCTTAAAAGTTTGATATCTTCATCATCATACAATGCCCCTCTTTCTCTCTGATAAGTCTACTTGTTCTGAAGTCTTCTTTTTCAGAAATTAATGTAACTGTTTCAGTTTTCATTTGATTAGCGTTAATCCTTATTCTCAGAGACATTAGTTTGCTCTTGCTTCTTTAAACTTTTCCCATTATTAAGTCTTCTGAAGTTTTGATATTTATATATATAGATGTAGTCCTTTTTTTTGGCATTTATCTTATTTGGTATTCTGTGAACTTTCTGGATCTGTACTTTGGTATCTGTCATTAATTTCGAAAAAAATAGCCATTGTCACTATAAACATTTCTTCTGTTCCATTCTCTCTTTTCTCGTTTTCCTATATATTCCTATTACATCTATTTTACTGCTTTTCCAATTGTCCCAGGGTTCTTGTATATTCTGTTTCAGATGTTTTTTGTTTTGCATTTCAGTTTGTGAAATTCCTTCATAATCACTGATCTTTCACTGGCAGTGCCCAGTCTTTTAATGAGCCTATAAAAAGGCATAATTTTGTTTCCTTCAGAGATTTTTATTTCTAGCACTTAGTTTGATTCTTTCTTAGAGTTTCCATCTCTCTGCTTATATCACTCATCTATTCTGACATGTTACCTACTTCTTTCATTCATTTTTAATAAATTAGCCATAGTTATTTCAAATTCCCTATCTAATAATTCCAAAATCCATACTCTCTCTGAATCTGATTCTGATGTTTGTTTTGTCTCCTCAGAATATTTTTGCTTGCCTCTTAGCATGACTTGCAATTTTTTTCTATTGTTGAAAATCAGACATGATTATTGGACTAAGGAACCTCTGTTCCTTAGTCTAAAGAAACAGCTTCTGTTTTAAAGGCTTTTGATGTGAGTTTTGTCAGCAACCTGTTGAGGAGCTTGAGCTTTTCTGTGTTTTCTAATTGCTATACCTCTGGGTGCCAAAGCCTCCATTTTCTTCTAGTTTTCTCATGTTGTCTTATTTCCCTCTGTCTTTGTGCTTATTTATGAACTTAAATGGAATCTGTGTCTTGTCATTTTCTCTGTTATAACCCACTGTTATTACACTGCACCCTGTTGCTGTGATGATAAGATGTTGCAGAAGCTGGTGAGGTTGATGGAGGTGTAATCCATGAAAGTGTGGTGGTGTCTCTTAAGTCTGGGTCCCTAGGAGTTTTTAACTCTCAAACTAGATCACACCAGCCTCGAGAAATTCATCAAAATTACCATGTAGGTGTTCTTAATGTTTATGGATCCAGTGGCTTTTGCTTCAGGTAAACTAATCTTTGCTGTGATTCTCTGTGTTCACCAGTTTCTCCAGATTGTGGTGGCAATTTGGTCTGTAACTGAAATTCTTTGAGGGATCTAAGAAAATCATTGCTTTTCAGTTTATTCAGTGTTTTTCATGTTGTGAGTATGGGAGGGACAACTTCCAAGTTTTTTATATGTCAGAGCAGAAAAAAATATATTTTAACACCTTTACTGAGTTATATTTTATATGTTAGACATTCTGCTGCTGTTTCATCTGTATGATTCAATGATTTTTTTGACACTTTACTGAATTGTACAACCATCTCGCTAAGTCAGTTTTAGAATATTTTTATTTCCCAAGTGGGAGAGTATGTTTTTTGATATCTTCAGTCATATCATAGAAACTCTCCCACATGTTAAGGACTAAATGTCTTTTCTGGTATTCCCCTAAGTTTTATCTTATCTGATAAAATGCAATCTCCTGGAACTCACTCTGCTGGATTTCTAATTTTGTTTACCTCAGACACTGAATCTGGAGCTAGAAGACCCCACAGTGCTACTTACTGTCATTATTACTTAAGCAATTCACTTAAACTTTGAAGGACTTCCTGAGGTCAGAAAGAAGAAATTATTTATACTGATATTCCCTGCATCTAGCAAAAGAAATGGACATGTTGGTTATTATCAACAAAACTGTGTTAATGAATGAATCTGGAATTACTTTCAAGACACATGAAATGGTGATTAGATAAGACCAGGAGGTATATTCATGGATCTCTGTATATAGGTTTGAGGGGTAAAACAATGCCCTGATACAGTGTAAAATATTTCATTGATATAGCCTTCACACATTTGCCAAAGGGTCCAAGCCCAAAGGGGTGTAGCAATGGACTAAATGATATTCAAGAACCTTTCCAGTGCAAACATCCCAAACTCAAACATGTTACATCAGTCAATATACCATCTATCTACTGTTCCCAAATCAGTATTTTTAAACCCAGATGTTATGTAACTGAGAGCCTTTTGGGATTTGGCTCTAGTTATCAGTAAGATTTACTGTTATATACTATACACATGAATTTGCACAAACAGGTAAAGGTGGATTCTACACTACTTAGACTCAAAGTCTGCAAGGCCCTAGTTCCCTCAAATCCAAGTCTTGAGATCTCATTGCCACTAGCTGACTATGAAAAAGACATTGAAAGAGTGAAAAAAAAATGGCTAGGTCTGTAAGTCAAACCCTGATTTAACTTATCCATGTAGTTGAAAGTGTGGAAAAGATAAAAATTTAAAACATTTAGTTTGTTTGGCCAGCACCCCACCCCAAAAAAAAAGCCAGACTCTATTTTTACCTGCTGATCACTTCAAAATAGGAAACAAGAAATAAAACTCGGTTCATCCCTTACAAGACCACTAAGAAATCAATTTGCAACTCTTTATCTTTTAGAGGCAAGCAGGTAGGTGAATCTCCTATCTCTTAGATAGTAAACAAAAGAGGCAGGTCAGATATGGAGGAAAAGGGCTGAAAATTTTCCTCCTTCCTATTCTGAGCATTGGAACTTACTTTGGATAGGCTGTCATTTATCATTCAAGTATGATTTCACCTTGGGTATAACTTCAATTTGATCAATGCCTTGTTCTAACAGTCTTGCTGTACATAACCTTTCCTTAGGCCAATTTCTGTAGCATTTCCACATGTTCTCACTGAGCTATGCAGTCTTTGTTAACACCTAGACTCTTGATACAATCTACACTTAGTTATCTTTTACTCATATACCAAATATGCACACTTTTATACATATACAAAATTAATTAACTATATTTTCCCCAGTAGTAAGTGATCAATCAATATTTACCAAGTGATTAAGCAACTGCATAAATATATCAATAATGACAAAGTTTTATCTTGATGGCATAACACACTTCATTATATATGCATACCTCTGATTAAATTACTATTATTTCCCTAATCTCTAACCTGCACATGATAAGATGTAGTGCAATAGGATCACACAACAAAGGGCACATGTATTTGGGGATGGAAGAAGTCATGCTCATAAGAAGATATTTCCATTGTGTGGGCCCTCAGAAATCAAGAACTATAATGAGATGTTATCTCAGACATTCTCATAACAGTAGTTGAAATAGGTGAGGCATGGTTGCATTCATTTTCCAGAGAAGCTGAAATCAAGTAAAGGTCATGAACTTGCTCATGGTTAAATAGTCAGAGAGTGATAAAGACAAACCATGAATCCAACGCCAAATTCAGCCTTTATTTTATCCAGTACATGCTGAGATTTAGTCTAGGGCTTTGTCAACAGAGTAAAACCTAGTTGGTTCACAGAAATAAGCCAAAGGACAGGTATCCTTTAGTTCCTAACTGCACTGAAATCCAACTCTCATGGCTCAGCGGCACTATGCTGGTAGCAAAGAACGATTTCTGATGCATGTATTTTATGCGTAAGAGTTCTGCAAAACAGCTGGGAGTTTATTCTCATTAGTAAGAAAAGCACTTAGCTGTTGAACCCACAACTACACCTCATTTTCATTTGACATCTTTAATTAAGACTGATTTGCTAGTGTCTCTAAAGATGACAATACAATTGGGGGTGGCTGCTGAAATTATCTTATTAATAAATGGGTAAGCCATTAGTATTCTAGAAAAGTCTTATACCCACCTGTATGGCTGGGGAGAAAGGACCAAGGCAAAGAACAGAGTGGGACTCCTTCCCTAGCTAAAAATACCATTTATTTTCCTTGATAATTCACATTCCAATGCTGAGACCAGTAGTAACCAAACCACAGAATCACATGGGGAACATGTTAAAATGTAAATTCCAAGTAGCTCTTCCTAGTGATTCTGACTGCACAGTTTCAGGGTGTGAATCAGAAAAGTCTGTATCATTAAAAAACATTTTATTTGATATTGATGTAAGTACTTGAGCATCACTTGATATATAAAGACAGAATATATTAAAATGGAAGTAATGTTTATCTAAATAACAACAGATTTATAAGTATTAAGAAATTCTAGTGGGCCTCCCTTGTGGCATAGGGGGTTAAGCACAGCACTATGATGCTGTCCGAAGGCACTGCAGTTTGAGTTCAATAACTAGCCAGGGATATTCCCAAATGCCTCGCCCACTGCTCCCCTCAGCAGTGTATTTCAGTCGATCCTCCTGTTTTGTTCCCCATTCTGTCTCTGGTGAATCCTCTCACACACCACACCTCTGACCTACACCCCATCTTGTATGCATAAATAAATAAGTCTTTAAAGAAAAAAAAATGAAAAAAGAATTCCACTGAATAAGAATAATAGAGATGTGCTCATTAACACCAGTTAAGTCCATTATTTCACAGGCCCACAGTAGTGAAACAAGGCAGGCTTAGTTTTTTGCCTGGAAAAATTGAGGCAGGAATCATAAACTTTGCTTTTTGATAATTCTATAGCTTGATTTTTCACAATTTTGTATAATCCAACTAATTATATACTTTTTGAGCACCTCCTTCACCCTGGGACCTAAATCTCTGCTCTTCCATCAAGCCTGGTAAATATAAATAGCTTCCATAGAAAGGAGAATATGATCACCAAAACCTAATGTGATAATAGACAAAAAAGGATGCCTGAACATTGTAATTGTTAGAGTAAGTCTTTGAAACCTAATTCAGAAGATAAACTCTCCAAAAGGACTCACCTAGGTTGGCGTGTCCCTAGTATCTTTGTGTTCAGCAAATATTAAATGAATAAACAGAATTATCTGTTTGACTAACTAGTTAATTTAAAATTATCTTGATTAATTCGTTTTCAGCAATTTTTATTTATAGTGCACTGTTTTAACAAACTGTGCACATTATGGGACCACCAAACTGTATATACAACCCCTATAGATACTGCCAAAAATAATCTTAGGACTTCTGGAGAACAAAGTGAAAAACACTCTCAATAAGGGGGGGCGGGGCGTGAATGGAGGAATAGAAATTGCAGAATAAATCTAAACATAAGTAATTATTATTATTATTTTTTTTTAAAGATTTATTTTTTATTTATACATACAAGTTGGGGTACAGGCCAGAGGCGTGGGGCGGCGAGAGGGTTCACCACAGACAGAGCGGGTAGCAGAACAGGCAGATCAGAAATACACTGCTGAGGGGAGCAGCGGGCGAGGCAGGAGCGGTCTGCCGCGCCATGTGGGATTCTCCCCGGGCGGGCGTCGAACTCGCGTCGCCTCTGCCAACAGCTCCACAGCACAGCGCCTAACTGCTGTGCCACCGGGAAGGCCCCTAAACATAAGTAATTAAATATAAATTGATTGGCTTATGCTTCTAACTAAGATACAGTGAGAGGGAGGTAAGGTTTACTTTAGCCACCACCTTAAACAACTAGAAAAAAGTATGTGAAACTGGTTTTTAGACATTGGACAAAAAGCAGCACTGGATTTTTTCCAAAAGGAAGAAAACAAACACTATTATACCAGCTTACTACCTAAAAGCAGTATATATGCTGCACAAAGAAGGGAAATTGAAACAAAGCCTTTCAGGTCCTGCCGAATTGGAGAGGCAGAAGCCGATGTTCAGGGTAGCTGAGAAAAGTATGCAACAGAGGAGACAAGTGGGCAGAACAGAGGGCTCCAGAGACCAGAGAAGGGTCCCCTTAAGTGTTTAGGTGAGAACTGATATGCACATATATGACTACAAAAAGAACATTGGAAGAGAACCCCAAAATAAGAGAGTTTGATAATATGTATAAAGAAACATAAAACCACCATGTACCTTTTTTTTAAAGCTTTATTTATTTATGCATGTAAGAGCTGCAGTGTAGACCAGAGGTGTGGGGTGGCAAAAAGATTCACCAGAAACAGAGCAGGGAGCAGAACAGACAGATCAACTGAAATACACTGCTGAGGGGAGCAGTGGGTGAGACAGGAGAGGTCTGCTGCGCCATGTGGGAATCTCCCTTGACGGGTATCGAACTCATGCTGCAATGGCTTTGGATAGCTTCACAGTGCTGCGCTTAACCCATTGTGCCACCAGGGAGGCCCCTAATCATCATGTACTTTGACTATGGAATCCTACTTGTGAAAATGTATACATCCACATGCCCATGACTACACTGTTTATAATGGATAGTGAAATGTCTTAAAACTATGTAATAATTATGTAAACTGTGTCATGTAAACCAAATGACAACTTGGGACCCTTTAACCCAAAGAGTTCATGAAAACTGCTGTGCAGTAAATTCTGAAGACATATATATTTTGGAAGAATATCAGTGGTTCTCAGTATTAGAGACATTAGAATCATCTGGGTTGTTTTGGTTTGTTTTGTTTTAATGCTGAGGCCTACTTCCCACTCCTGACAAAACAAATCTGAATTTCCATGAATGAGACCGAGATAATCTTTTAAAAACCTGTGTATTATTCTAAAGCACATTGAGGAAAGAGAATCCCTGAAACAGAAGTATCATCTTTCATCCAATTCTCATAGGAATTGTCAACTAAGATTTAAAAATTACGTTCACAGCAAAAATTATTATGCAGTCATTATAAATGCTTACTACAAAGCTGCATGAGAAAACAAAGAAAAGCTTATGTTGAAAAAAGTACAATGTTTAACCGTGATTTCAACTGCACGTACATATATGAAGGTGAACATGTTAAAAGGAACTAAGACAGGGGCCTGCCCGGTGGTGCAGAGGTTGGGTGCTGCCCGGTGGAGCTGTTGGCAGCGGCGATGTGAGTTCGAAGCCTGGCTGGGGAGATTCCCACATGGCGCGGCAGACCTCTCCTGCCTCGCCCGCGCTCCCCTCAGCAGTGTGTTTCTGTCTGTTTGCCTGTTCTGCTCCCCACTCTGTCTCTGGTGAACCCTCTCGCTGCCCCACGCCTCTGGTCTGTACCCCAGCTTGTATGCATAAAAGTAAATAAAATCTTAAAAAAATAAAATAAAAGGAACTAAGACAAAACGTTGCCATTTTGATTTTAGTAACTCATGAGGGAGACAGGAAAGGTCCCAGGACAGAGACAAAACAGGAATCAAGGACAAAATTTTGTAAGAATTTTTACTGCTCCCACAGGCTGGTAAACAAGAGGTTAAAAGCCTGATGACTTCAGGCCGAAGAACCTGCTGCCATAAATTTCTTCAGCTCCTTGTCTTTGGTTGGTTGGTTATTTTCACCAATTTCACTCAGCCTGAGCATTTCTGAGCTATATTTCCACAGCTTATCAAGTCAGCTGCTGTGGGGAAAAGGGGAGTTAAATGATCTGGAAGAAAAAGGGAATCATGGACCTTGACACCAGACCAGTTCGGCCTGGCCCTGCGGGCACACAGCCTCCATGAGATGTTCGCCCAGAGATGGTCATGAGCAGGGGGCCTTGCGCCACCACTGAGCTGCAGCTGCCTGGTGCCCACAAACCAGCAACAGTAAATGGACTTTAGCCAAGTTCACTTACCCCATTCTTTTTTTTAAAAAAGATTTATTTATCTATGCATACAAGAGCTGTGGTATAAGCCAGAGGTGTGGGGTGGTGAGAGAGTTCACCAGAGACAGAGTGGGGAGCAGAACAGGCAGATTGACTGAAATACACTGCGGTGGGGAGCAGTGGGCGAGGCAGGAGAGGTCTGCTGTGCCATGTAGGTCAGCTCCCTGGCCGGGGATGGAACTCATGCTGCAATGGCTGTGGATAGCTTCATAGTGCTGAAACTTAACCCTTTGTTCCACCAGGGAGGCCACTCAAACCCCATTCTTAAAACCTATATAGAACCCTAACCTCAGCACCTATCCGAGTCTCTCTCTTCAGCCTAGAGAGGTCTCTCTGTTGCTCACTTTCCTTGCTCATTTGCTAATCCATCAACCCTGACTCTTCCCCTGCCCTCACTGGTGTCTATAGAGTCCATTTTTCACAGGTCTCAAGAGTCTTCCTGGGCTCAAGAGCAGAGCCCTCAGTCCATCCTCCCTACTACTGGCAGGTGGAGCAGTGGATAGCAGCTATTATGCTGTTAGCTTATTGGCTTGTTTTAGGGGGGAGGCTGGGATGAACTGAGGGGCCCTGGCCCATTCCCTTGTCTGGTGACAATGAGTATCTTTTTTTCTTTAATCTCCAGATTGTGTGTGTGTGTGTGTGTGTGTGTGTGTGTGTGTGTGTGTGTGTGTGTGTGTTTGAAGAACACAAAGCACATGTAGTGGATAAGGAGACCCTAGTGGATTGCCCTCCTTTGGAGTTCAATATCCTTGGCCTCCTGGCATTTCCCTTTCAGATGCCGTCAGTGTGCCATACAGTCATTGTTTAGCTTGCATCAACTGGAATGCTAGCTTGTTAAAACTGAAAATTAGAAAGGCCTAACTTCAGGGTGTCCCAGCAGGATGTCTGCCTCTAAGCTCTCCGTTAAAGTGGAGTGCCATCTGTCAGACCTTCCAAATCAGGGGTTCAGAATCCAACTTTTCTTGGAGCCACTGTTGTAGAATGGCTATTTTTCTTCTTCCCTGAGCTCTAAACTAAAAGATGAGTATTTGAGATCTTAAACTCTCTTCCCAGAGAATATAGAAAAATCTCCTTTTCAGGGATCTAGAAAATAGCTGATGTTAACAATGGTAAGACACGAAGTATGCAACTTTTAACTACTGCAAGACTAATAGACTGATTATGGTCTCTTTCCTGCTGGGCCCTCAGAAGCTGCAGGCATTTCTTCTTTCTCAAAAGTTAGATAATAGCGTCTGTTGTTTCTTCGTTTAATTTCATAAAATAGCAGATCCCTGTAGTCCATAGTGATTTAGCCAACTAAGCAATTATAAGAGATGCTGGATCCATCTGCTTTTCCCTAACAGATTTGAAGATGAGACCAAGTATGTTCCGTTTTTCATTCTTCCAAAAAGTCAATCAAACTCCTACTGCTTTGTAAGGTCATTGAACACCTCCTGCAGACTTCTTCAAGAATTCTCTTTGGGAAGCGTCTTAAAACAGCAGTACTGTAGTATTAGCCAAGACTCCTTTGGTTATAAAGGGTAGAAGCCCCTCAAATTAGTGTAGACAAAAATGTGAAACTAGTCACTCTTTAATAGTTCACATAATAAAAGGAATGGAAGCTGACTGGATCTAAAATGTCATTAATCAGCTCTCTCATTCTCTCATCTTCATTCACTTCAAGTTCCCTCCAACTGGAGGCAGAGGTGGCTGCCCCTATCCAGTTGCAGACTCAAGGGGCCTTGCCGGTGATTTCAGAAGCAAATAGGTCATCGCCCTCCCAGCTTTGGCATCAACCTCTGCAACAAAAAATAAAAATTGGCCCTACTTAGAACACGCATAGCCTGTGTGAGCTGCAGCTGGAACAGATACCTTAGTCATTGAGGGACCTAGATTAGAAGCCTCTTAACAAGAATCAAGGACTTGTGGTTAATGGGCTTACCAGATGGAGGAAACACCACATCTTTGCAGAGGACCATGATGTCATGGGCCCTTGGTATCTCTCCAGAAAAGAACTTCACAAAGCACCAGAATGATGCCAGCAACAAAGTTTATTAGGAAGCGCCAGGACAGAACCCTGTGGGAGGCAGTGGGCAGCCTCAGGAAAGCAGGAGAGCTGCCCAGAGCAGTAAAGCAGGAGGGCATTTAAGGTATTTTTCCTTTTTGTGTGGGAAGGTGTCCCTCTTAACTATGGATACGTTTCTCCCATCACTCCTCCTGACTGGGGACTAGTTGGAAATAACCCCCTCTCTCCGTCCGAGTATGTGTGTGGTGGGGGGGAGGGTCGGGGGGAGGGTAATTAAAGGACTATTCCCAGGCCTCTCAGACCTGTCAGACCTATCTCATGCTTGAGACAAAGTGGTAGCTCCACGTGGACTGTGGGATAGCAGAAACCCAGCTGTGCTCCTCCAAGAGTGTGTGTGAGGGCCCTTTTCTATCCCTAACATCTCTACCATAAAGCACCTCCAAAATAGGAATTAACCATTTAAACTTACCTAAAGCAAAGGAAGGGGGAGGAGAGTTGTTTTGTTTTGTTTTTTAATTATTTTGATAACTTATTACTGAGGAGCAGAGGTAATGTAATCAAGAGAAAGAAAAATCTAAAGGACAACAAAAAACAGATTAAATCATCAATTTATCAGCTCTCAACTCTTAATCCTTTACATTCATCTCTGTCATTATTTTGTGATGATTTGCAAAATCATGAAAGAGTTCAATATGTCTTTAGAATTTTTTTATTTTTCTCAATGTATATATATTTACAGTGTACATATTATTTATTTTGAAATAAAATAACAATGCAAACCTAACACTAAACAAAAAAAAAGAAAATTACTGTCTATAATCCTAACCTCACAAAGAAAACTTTTTGTACAACAGGAGAAAAATTACAGAAGAGTTTACTTGCTTATATTTTATATTTGCATAACTTAAATGCTTCCCTCCCCCCTTTCCTTTCTTTCTTCTCTTTTTTCCTTTAACTTTTTTTTTTGAGGTAACACATACAACACTATGATTCATAGGTACTGGATTAAAAGTGTTAAAAACAATACCAAAGGACAGTGCCAAGGGTGCCTGTGTGCTGACAATTGAGAGCCGAATTCCACCCATGTTATTGCAAGTGGCAAGAGTTTGTCTTTTTTATAGCTGAGTAGTATTTCACTATGCATATATACCACATCCTCCTGATCCACTCATCTGTCTTGGGGCACTTAAGTTGCTTCCATAACTTAGCTATTATAAATAATACTGCAATGATCATAGGAGTGCATATAGCCCTTTAAATTCGTGTTTTTGTGCTCTTTGGGTAGATAGCTAGGGGTGGAATTTCTGTATCATATGGTAGATCTGTTTTCAATATTTTGAGAAATCTCTTAATCCAAGCAAGGAACTTGATTTACTTCTTTTTAGTCTTTGTTGAGCCATAATATTATTATAACCTAACTAAGTTTAGATAGAAGTTCACATTTCAATTTATCATAAGGATTTCCATATATATAATATATATAGTCTGTATATTCATAATTTAAGTGCCTGTATATTTATTAATTATGCTGTATTTCACATAACCATAGAGGAGATTTATTATAAAATTTGTTCATGTGGTTACGGAGGACAGGAAGTCCTAAGATAAGCCATCTGCAAGCTGGAGAACCAAAAATGTTGTTGGTATAATTCAGACTGAGGCTAAATGCCCTCGGACAAGGATGTTTGAGGGACAAGGGGGTTTGTGAAGGGGAGGGGAATACTGGTATAAGTCCCAGAGTTGAAAGTCTTGAGGACTAGGAACTGCAGTGTCCAAGGACATGAGTATAAGTGAATTTTTTCTTGTAGCCCCTTTTTCTATCCAAGCCCCCAAAGGGTTGAGTGAGGCCCATCTGCATTGTAGAGGGCAATGTGCTTTACTCAGTCTACTGATTTAAATGCTAATTTCATCCAGAAACACCACCACAGACACACCCAGAACTACTAATCAACAGCTATCTGTATATTCCTTGGCCAAGTCAAGTTGACACATAAAAATTAACCATCAAAGAGCGATATTATTACTCATATTATTATATTACATACTTGAAAACTTAGGCTCATCATCATTAGGGATCACTTCTAAGTTTTAAGTGGAAGAGCCAGTATTGGATAAACCTGTCTGACCTCTGAACCCAGGCTGGTAAATCCCATCATTCCAAGTGAAACAGATTCCTTGACAGTCTTCTCTATAATGTTAAACTTAACATCCATTGGCGAAAAACTTAGATACGAGCTGGAGAACCTCATCACCACTTATGTTGAGCATAATCCAGTCTTGTACTGTGTTTGCACATTATCTCTCTGTCAAATTTTACAGAAAGTTCATCTAACACAACATTCTGCCTAGAGGTTCACACATTGCTGGCACTTGGTAAGTGTTCATAACAATACGAATGGCATCTATTTAATCAAAGGAACATTGCCATTAATATTTCTTTGTTATTAGTTCAAATATATACTTAGCATTCTAAATGCTAAAATATTTTATTCTGTTTAATGTTATTTTATAGGAAGAAATATATTTAAAGGATTATTTATATTAATACATGCCTATAATAGTCTCAGTTTGGCATAGCTTGATATTAGATAAGCTGCACTCTTGGTAAACTTCCCTCACCAAGCTCTCTTTCAGTTCATTCATTCGTTTATTCAATCAATCAATGTTTAGCATTTAGTTCACATTTAGTCATATTATTTACCTACCATTGTGCAAAGTAAAAATATGATCTCAATCTTCAGGAACTTATAGTCCGGTGGACTGGGGTTTGGCATATAGGTAACTAAACAATTACAATTGGTATAATAAAAACATAAGATAAGGGCTTGGGGGGATATCTAAACCCGGATCAGGGATCAGAGAAATCATCCTACTCAAAGCAATATTCCAGTGAGAGCTGAAATGTTCTTAAAAATTAAACAGGTAAACAAAAGAGGCAAAAATATTTTGGAGGGAAGGATTCTTTTTTAAAGAACTAAATATTAGGTAAGAGAGATGTGTTATTTCAAAAACTGAATATAGTTCAGAATAATCATTTTACTAAATGGGTTTGGTAGGAAAAGAGATTTAAAAGTAGAGTGGTATCTCCTAAAGACATAAGCAACATTAAGGTATTTTGGGCCTTTCATGGTAACAACTGAAAAGATTAAGGGGTAAAGTGAGATGATCAGAGATGCCTCTTATAAAGGCCACTTTGGCTACAGAGTAGGAAATAAGTTAGAGGGGGCAAGTATGGACTGAAGGAGAACAATTTGGGTCTTTCTAAATATTGGTATTCCAGCAATACTCTGCTAGGTACTTACCTAGATAATAGACAGTAGAGAATACTCTTATGCAAAAAGACTAAATGTACTCCTATGTTCACAGTGGCATTTTTCACAGTTGCCTACTCATACAACCAACCTAAGTGCCCATCAACAGATGAATGTATGACAAAATTATGAAACATACTTAATGGAATACTATACAGCTGTTTAAAAAGATATATAGCGCCTTTTGAGACAGAAGAGATGGAGCTCAAGATGGTTATGCTAAGTGAATTAAGTCAGAAAATGAAAGATATCATATGGTTTCATTTACCTGTGGAATATAAATATAAACAAAATGCAGGAAAGTACAGCAAAAACAATCTTGTGAAATCTTAGTGACAAATATACTGTTTACCAGAAGAAATGGGGAGAGAAGTGAGGATAAGGGAAGGAAGTAGATAGGTCTTCGGCATGGGGGCTTTGGTGGAGAGTGGAATATATATGTATATGTAAAAAATAAAAATGTAACCCCAAAGTTATTACAAAATATATAAATAAATACATTAAAATGTTATAAGAATAAACAAATAATAAATGATGCTATTAATTATAATAAAAGCATAAGATGAATGGGTGTCAATTGAGAAGATAAAAGTGATAGGATTTGTGAGCTGTTAGAAGTAAGGCAGTTGGGAAGGGATAGGAGTGAAGGATATGCTTCTATGTTTGACTTGAGAAACTGGGTGGATGTTATTTCTATTCATTGAGATAGGGAATGTAGAGAGTTAAATAGCCCTAGGGTCAGAAAAACTGATTAATTCTATTTTAGTCAGTTCCAAATAGGTGTTGTTATTGTTTGGAATAGTCTCTGGGACCATTCCAGTTCTTATATAGTTCTGCTCTGTACCACAAATGAACACCTTTGAACTAGACTATATCCACCTATCCTTTTCCATCAATTTAGTGAAAAATATCCCTTCATTACTGAAAAGGAGATGATAGGAAATGAAGATTACTTATCCTAAATAGAATTAATTCTTAAAGAACATCTTCTGTCAGAATAAATACAAAACACTTAAATTCAGTGTATATACCACTAACATGTTGTTATATATTATATGTCATTCACAGACTATTTTATAAGTGGTTTATTTTCCCTAAAAGACATATTAAATCATTTTACTCTCAAGTCTTTTTTTATATAAATATGGGGAAAAAAGAAGATCACTATGGAGCACATCTCACTGGCTGAACCAAACCCTGCAGAGGAAAGTACTATTCTAGATGAGTCAGTAAATGTATGCAACTTCTATGAGGGCCTGTGCATATACACTACATGACTAGTTCTATGGAAAATAACTGAGGGAGAGGGACCCTGCAGATTGCAAGCCAATCTCAGCCAATACAGCGTTTCTGAAAAAGGTAACTCCTTTCATCAAAATTGATGAAACCAGATATAGAAGATTTAATCAAATGTCCCAATCCAATAGCTTTCACTGTCCACTAGCGGATTCCTCCCCAAGACTAGACCCATTCATTGAGTGAGACATTGGAAAGACTGTCAACCCAATTGTTTAGCTGCCAAAAACTGAACTATATCCCAAAAAAATCCTGTGCCTCCTAGATACCTGAATAAGTTTCCCATCCAGAGTACTCTTCTCAATTACTTTACTTTCCAAAACCTGCAGATAATCTGCATTTGTGAATCCACCAAAAAAACAGGCTGGATGTCAGAAAACAGGCTAATAATAATGATTTTAGTCTAGACATTTTTCAGGGAAGGTGTTAAAACCATAGACATAAAATTGAGCTATCAATGAAATCTTTCAAAATGTAGGAATTGCAGGTATCATGATGAGTTGATGTAATAGAGGATGTCTACAATAAGGATGGCATTGGTGTGAGAGCAACTGATCTTAGGACCATCCTTCTGATGACAATTAGGCTATGTCTGATTACCTGTTGTGTTTTGAAGTTACTCTTAATTTATAGGGATAAAATCATGGTCTCAATTTTTTAAATTTATTTGTTTATTTTTAAAGATTTATTTTTATTTATGCATACAAGAACTGGGATGTAAGCCAGAGGTGTGGGAGGTAAGAAGATTCACTAGAGACAGAGTGGGGAGCAGAACAGGTGGATCTACTGAAGTACATTGCTGAGGGGAGCAGTGGGCGAGGCAGGAGAGGTCTGCTGTGCCATGTGGGTTGGCTTCCTGGCTGGGGATCGAATTCATGCCACAGTGACTGGTGTTCACTTGATAGTGCTGAGATTTTAACACATGCACCACAAGGGAGGCCCCACATGATCTCAATATTAAAGGAAGAGCTTGTGTTTCTGTATTCTATAGCACAGGAAAAAAGTGGTTGAAAGTCATTCAAGGAAGAGTTAAAGAGAACAATGAAAGATGTTCAAGAATATCCCTGGTTTATGATGCTCAGCCTTGTCATCTTTAAAATAACTACTTTGTCATCCAAATCTCAAGGCAGTATTATAAACATGTGCAGAACACCTTGGTAATATTATTCCTTCCACTAAATTTCTAAAAGTGAGATTATACTCTGAAACAAATAATTTGCTCAATTTACAATTTGATACATAAGCAAAATCAATTATAGAATTTAAAATAATTTGCTCAATTTACAATTTGATACATAAGCAAAATCAATTATAGAATTTAACTCCCATCAATAAAACATGAGTGTGAGTATTATAGTTTTACAGATAATGAATTTATCTATACTTTTAATCTGTACTAATCCAAAAGTTGATGTTTCATCATTTATTATTTTTACTTTTCCAATTACTAATGAAGTTAGATATATTTTCATGTTCCTTGGCCATTTGTATTTCTTCTGTAAGTGATTTTTGTATGACCATTGCCCATTTTTCAATTAGGCTATTAACTTTTTTTCTTATTGTGTGTCTCATTTTTCTTTGATTTATAAATTTTAATGTTAGTAACATTAATATTTTGTCATATTTAATGTCTAAGCATAAGCTTTGATGACAAAGTAGTTGTTTTATAGATGACAATGTTGAACATCATAAAACAGGAATATTCTTGAGCATTTTTCATTGTTCTCTCTTATTTTTCTCTGAATGACTTTAAACAATTTTTGTCCCTCTGCTAGAAAATATGTAATTAATATTGCCTCCTTGCCCCTGTGTTTGTATGATATACATTTGCACATACACTTATATATAAATTCCTCTAAAAACATTATTCAGTTTTTCTATTCTCTCAAACAAGTCTTAAAAACATTTTTACCCTCATTCTCCCAATGTTTCTTGATCTTGTTGACTAGATTCTTTTATTCTATTTTTTAAATACCCACACACAAATATATTTTTACATATAGTAGTTAATTGATATTTCAATGTATTTCACCAGTTCTTGAATGTACCATGTCTTTGCACCCTACTCCTCTTTAGTTTCAATTTTAGTAGGTGTTTGTGAAAGTATCGATGAATGGTAACTTTCTAGATTTTCCTGTGCTTGGAAAAAATGATCTATTTTGTCCTTCCTCTGGAAGGATCACTTAATTTGGCATGGAATTGCAGCTTAATAGTTATGTTACTTTCCCTCAGCTCTTTGAAAACTTTCTTCCTCTGTCTTCTGACAACTGTTGCTGCTGATGAGAATTCTACTGCCAATTTGTCTCTTCTTCCTGTTATGTTGCTTTTTGATTTTATGAAGTCTTGCTTTATTTCCCTATTTTAAGACTTCTCCTGTCTCACCCACTGCTCCCCTCAGCAGTGTATTTCAGTCAGTCTGCCTGTTCTGCTCCCCACTCTGTCTCTGGTAAATCCTCTCATACCCCCACACTTCTGGCATTCACCCCAGCTTGTATGCATAAATAAATAAATCTTTTTAAAATTTTCTGGAATTTAATTAAATTTGTATTGTAATTCTGTTTTTAACTTCCCTGTGTTTTGGCTCAATACCTATCCTAATTCCAATTAGCTAATTCTCTCTTTGACTTTTTCTAGTTTATAGTTTACCCATATATTTATTTTCTTATATCAATATACATTTTTTATTTTCAGATTAACCTGCCAGTTAATTAGTCCAATTAACCAGAAATTAATTCACTTCCATATTTTTAATGTTGACTGTCTTAATATTATTTTTCTTAGTGTGTTTTAATTTTCAACTTGAACTCTTACCTTCAATGAGAATTTGTTGTTGGTTTTATTTACCTCCATGCACATTCCTTCTTGCCTAATAGTTGTCTCAAATTTCACCTTATTCCAAGGTCACCTTTCAAATACCTGATAATATTTAGTTAAAGAGACAGTGAGTGGATTAGTCCAGATCTTACCTTTGAATCTGTATCTGCTCATTCCTGTCTCTTAATATATACACAATCTTTAATCCAGGGAAATGTTGGTCACAGCTTTTCACAACCTCTTTTCATGGATTATGGCATATCTAACATAGTACCTGTTTTTAAGAAATAAGCCTGACCATAGTCTCCTGCCTTGCCTGAGTCACCATTACTTCTGGTTACTCCATCCTTGCTTTGTCAAGTTCTGGTCTCAAACCTCAAAGGACTTATCATTTACTATTTTTCTTTTCTGTACTTTCATATCCATAGGTAAATTTTTAATTTGCCTATTATCTTTTCAATAGTTTTTACTTTAGGGTTTCTTTATCATTGCTATATATTTAGAATGATGAGCCAGACATTCAAATGTGAAATCAAAACCCCATTTTGAACAGAAACCCTTATTAGTTTCTACCCTTAATCCTTTGTGACATTCCTAGCTAACTCTGTTAATATTGTCCCCACAGCCCAGTATGTAGAACTCTGTTGGCCTGAAATGGCCCATGGGAACTATACTTAGGCCACAAGTGAATTAGGCTTAAATACATGAGGCTAAGATAGACCTATTTCCTTTTTCCAGGTTGATAAAATACACACATACCAGCACCAGGTGCAATGTAAACAAAGATTTTTTTTTTTCTTAATTCTAGATGCTGCGCTAGGGTTATTTTCCTTTCATCTTGCTGAGTCAAGATTCTTTGTCCTTACTACTTCAGCAATTTGGAAAAGAAATACAGAAGAAAAACAAATATTCAGTAGCAAAGATCTTATAACTTTCATTACACAAGAACTCTCCCTATTAGGCTACATGTTGCTGTAGAATCTGACCAACTAAAATCAATTCTGCCCTTTTATGAAGTGGGAAAAAGTAATGAAGAGGAGTCTAGAACTCCTTCCATGAAGACTCACATTGGTTTTTCTCAAAAACTTTAATGTTGTTCCATGATCTTCTGCTTCTAAAGAAGTTAAGTCTGGGACCATACTGATTTTTCCCCCCTTGATGGCTGTCCCACTTCTTGTGTGAGTGTAGCTGAAGGTCTCTTCATTTGTTGTTGAACTAAGATTCTATTCTTTGTTTGCCTACATACAGTTTCTATATGTGCATTGGTCTGGGAGCTTTCCATTGTCCATAAGCTCTTTTAGCTAGTTCCCCAGCTTTGGCCATCATGATCAGTCATCCAAGATTTCA
Source organism: Scalopus aquaticus (assembly GCA_004024925.1). Classification (NCBI taxonomy): domain Eukaryota; kingdom Metazoa; phylum Chordata; class Mammalia; order Eulipotyphla; family Talpidae; genus Scalopus; species Scalopus aquaticus. The sequence goes on from PVIJ01007633.1 coordinate 48,308, forward strand.
ATAAGTGCCAGCAAATCTTCCACCATGACCATTACCACCAATGTCAATTACTTATAACCTCTCTTTAAGTTTAGTCTCACTGCCAATCATCTACCAGATTCCTATTTAAAACCCATTAAAGGAGTTAAAATGGTAGCAGAATATGATTTTTCAGTGGACCTGGGCCTGTCCTATTCCGTGGAGGAAAGATGAGTTTCAGATGAAGCACTTCCTTTTTTCCCTGTGGAAACTTCCTCATCCACTTTTGTCTTTACCCAAATATGTCATATCTGAATAGATAGCAATATGACTGTGGCCATGCCCCTGATATACCTAATGATGAAGTTCTATTTTTATTTTTGTTTTTGATATTTTCATTATTTGCTTCTGCAAATTTTAAGCAAAGTCTTTAATTATACAAACATAAACCTAATATGAAAGAGGGCTTTAAATTAGCAATTTATAATAAAAAGTGAGGACTTATAGGTAGCCCGCTAAAGAACAGGGCAAAGTGAGAGTGTGGTGAAAGACAGGAGAATGCTAGAAATTTGGTCTGGCCAAAACATAGGTTACATCTAAGGGAACCATATTGTCTGCTTAGATTCTTATCAGAAGATATCATAGATAAACTTTAAAAAATTAAAATATAAATTTGATTATTCCTTATGTCATCATAGGATAATATATTTGATCAAGTAAAACCCACCCTCTGGAATAAAAAATAAGCAAAGGATTAGGAAATATAGGACCATCTTTCTTTTTTTTTTAGTAGAAACGACTGCTACTAACCACCTATGTGTACTGGACATCACTCTTAGCATCTCTGGAGTTCACTTACTGCCAGTGTCAACTAAGGGAGTAAAATTCTCTGTCTCTAGTGTTACCATAATACTGCATTTATTTATGCATAAATGGTAGAAAGAGAAACTTCTTTATAGCTGAAGTTAGTGGCCTATAGAAAATATATTTTGATCCCTGCCTAGCTGCTTTCTTCAGAGTTTTCGTATCCATGACATCACAATCAAAATCTTAAAAATAATTGGGAAACGTTAATTGAGCATATTCAAGACTTGAAACAGAATCTACAAAATTTCAAAATTGCAATCAAATGCTATGTTTACATTCTTAAAATTTCTGTTTTAATGGGTTGTGAAGCAGAACTGCATTATTATTCAAAAATAAAGTCAAGATATTTTTGATTAATATTGTTTAGGGAATAATTTATTATAACACAGATTAAGTTCAGAAAGTATTATCTGGAATATTAAAGACCCTTTCACCTACCTCTGAATTGAAGGACATTTTATATAAATACAAAGTGAAAAAGTTATAATATAAACAACTATGGTTATTAATAGGAAAGCAGGTGGCATTGATTAAAAGAAAACAGTAATGGATTCTCATTTGGAAGTAATTTCACAATTATGTACTATGAATTAATCTAGTGTCTAAACTACTATATGAGAGTAACGCAAATTTTGCTGAGCTTTATAATTATGAACTACTTAAGGTGAAAAATTATCAGCCTAATCACATTATCCTATACACCCATGGTTAGTCTTGCATCTGAATTTCTCTGCTACCATAGGCCATTGGTATATACTATTTTCCAAGCAGTGAAGTTCAGAAGAGGGAAATAGCCATGCTACTTGACATTTTGCTTCATTTTCCAATATGCCATCTATAATGAATGTTCAATAAATACTGATCAGTAATGTCTTTAGTGAGAATTCAGGTTAAAATAAGTGTTATATTATTAATAATCTTTCTCTGAGCACAGTGTAGTAACTAAGATCATTTTGATATAATTTCACATAAATCACAAACCGGGCAAGTTTGGGCAATTCACATCACTACTTGTTTTCAATATTATTATGAAACCTCTTTAGATAAGAATAGAGCAGGCCTTTGGTGCAGCGTAATCTTATCTATCATCTCAAAATTCACTTATGCAATGCAGAAGTGAAAATATTTTTGAGTTTTTAAGCAATGGCACCTTTGCCCAGGGAAATAACTTTGAATAGCAGGGAGAATAAACTGCTTTCCATATTCCTCTTTGAACAGTGTTCACTCTCAAAATCAGTGTGAAAAAGAATAATCAAGGGATATTGGAAAAATAGTAAGTTCCTGAATTATACCCAAAGAGTTCCTAAGTAAGATTATTCTCTAATAACAGGATAGAAATAGGCTAGAGAAAATATCTGAAATTTAAGTTGAACAACTGATTTCACCAGTTTGGTTTGTGGCTCTCTCTTTTTTTCTTGGCTAAGTTATTGACATTAAATTTATTAAAGTACGATTATTTTATCACCTGATGAGAAGCTGGGGAGTGTATCTGCAGTGGTGAAGTCAAATCAGAATGATGATATATGCCCTGGCCATGTTGGGAGGGTTTTGTGCAGATCAAGAAGGGTCATTAAATCTGAAAGCATTTTGGACTATGTAAGGCATTATGATAAATAGGGAATTGTTATCATAATTCTACCACAGCATCTTGTAAATGTGAGGGTATCGGTAAGTGTTTTCTTGAACTCAAAAGGACAAGTAGCCTCTCCACAAATGAAGACTATTCTGGGATGCTTTGCAATTGCAGTCTTCAAAATTCCAGACATTGTACAGATGCCATGAAGCTTAATTCCACTTCTAATCATTGTAGAGAATTTAGTACTGAACATAAATTTGCCCCATTAAAAGAGACACAAAAGATTCCAAGAATTAGAAAAGGAAAGAATAATACTGCTATTAGACTACTTAGGCTTAACTTAGAAATATCTCCCCAACAAACAGAGATCTATTACTTAGACAGTTCCACATAAAACTGATTTAGTTAGTTCATTTTTTTTTTTTCAGGGCAACTCCTAGCATCACATTCTCAGTTGTATCCTGAGATTCTTAACATATTGGGATGTTTTTGTATGTGTTCATTTTGGTTAGCTACAGCTGACTCAGTGACCAGGTACAGCAGCTACTTATATGTTAGAACAACAGAGCAGAAATCCTTTCCTGGTACAGAGGATATGATCTTCAAAAGAATATTTGAAAAGAAGAGTGATTTTTCACTGACTGTAATCCATGGTCTATGAACTCCACAAAGTAGTTTCAATTGTAAACATTTCACTTTACTGGAAAAGAAATCAATACCTAAATTTCTGTCATCAGTTATGACGGGTAAGCTTAAATATGCAAGCTTTCAAAAACTGACGTAAGTTATACTGGAAGATAGAATTCAGCACAATTTCAAACTTTCCCTAGCTTGTATTCCTTTCTCCTTTGTTTATGTGATTCACATTGTTTCACCTAACTCCCTGCACTTTCTTCACATATTCTTAGGCTTGCTCAGCAATAACCTGAATTTCCCAGATAATGAGCTTGGCTAGCTTTCCCTTTTATTTATTTGCATATTTTATGTAGTTTGGTTTATCTCATCTATTGTTACATTATATGCATCTAAGTCAGTTGGTGGTGAAATGTTGGGAGCACCCAGGTCCACAGCGTGACACTTCCAGAGTCAATGTCATGTACTCTATACTACAGGTCACACAGAACTCACCGCCCACGCCCCGCCAACACACACACAAAGATAAGGTTGCCAGATCAAAATCCAAATATAAACATTTTCTTTTTAATTGAAGTAACATTAGTTGACAATACTATATATGATTAAAGGGAATAGGCTCAAACCCCTTCAGATGTCTGTCACTACACCACATCCATCGCCAATAATCCTTCATCATGGAATATTGAGCCCCTTCCCCACCTTTGACCCACCCACCTACCACACCCTTGCCCTTCCTCTCAGTAGCCTCAATTCTGCAATTTCTAGGGAATAGAAATTTGCGGTTTGGTTTATCTTGTCTGTTCCTTTGTTTTGTTTCTCCATATTCATAAATGAGTGAAATCATCTGGTATTATCTTTCTCCTTCTGATTTATTTCACTTAGCATAATCCCCTCTGGTTCCATCTATGTTGTCTACTTTGTCACAAACAGCAAAGAGTTTGTGTGTTGTTTTTTTTTTTTTTTCTAAATAGCTGGCTGGTATTCTGTTGTGTATGTATAATATTCCACGTTCTTTATCTACTCATCTGTCGTTGGGCACTTAAGTTGTTTCCATAAGCAGACTGTTGTTAATAGTGCTATAATGAATATAGGAATGCATATAGCCCTTAAAATTAGCATTTTTTTGCATTCTTTGGAGAAATACCAAGGAATGGAATTGCTGAATCATATGATATATCTATCTTTAATATTTTGAGAAACCTCCAAAGTGTTTGGTGTTTTCTACCAAGAGTGTACATACCCTTGCCAATTTTTTCTGTTTCTGTTTCTGGTTTTTGGCAGTTTTTTAAAATTTTTTTAATAAGGGCCATTATCACCAGAGTGAAGTGTTGTCTCATTGAGGGTTTGACTTGCATCTCCTTGATGAAAAGTGATGTTGAACATTTTTCATGTGCTTGTTGACCATTTATATGTCTTATTCAGAGAAATACCTATTTAACACTTTTGCCCATTTTGTGATTGGGTTCTTCTTTTCAGTGAGTTGTATGAGTTCTGTGTAGGTCTTGGATATTAGCCTTTTGTCAGATCTATGATGTACAATCATTTTCTCCCATTCTGTAGGATGTCTTTTCATTTTAATGATAGTTTCTTTCCCTGTGCAGAAACTTTGGTTTGATGAACTCCCATCAGATACAAACCTTTTTCAATCTGGAACAAAATCACATTTACAGTGTTGCTTATTCCAAACTTTTCAAAAACTTAAATTGCAGTATGGTATTGTATGCTGTGGATAGTCATGGTATGAGAGCACTGCAAAGAGTACAGAGCAGTGTTTCTCAAAATGTTCAAGAATTTCCTGCATCAGGAGCAGGTAGAATTCTTACTATAAAAAGAAATGCTAAATAAGTGCTGAGGGCTCTTATACTACTTTCATTTTTTTCTCCATTATTCTATCCATGTGTTCTCCAACATTGTGTTTTTGAACTCATTAATTTTTTCCATTGTTTGCACTTATCTGCTATTGAGGTTCTCAAAATCAAAATTACAAGGGGGTGAAATCAGTAAACCTATAGTTTTATTACATGCATAAGGGTGATCCTTCTGCATGATAAAAAGTTTGAGCATCTCTGCTATAACAGTATTTATCAGCATTAACTGCAAGAAAGTAGGTATCAGAGAGTACCTTCCTTGTTTACATAATTATCAATGGGAATCGTGAATACAGGTCAGGATAGTTTCTTAACATTCTTCATGCTAAATGGTTTTCTGTAATCATACCTCTACCCTATGCTCTGGGGGAGATCATGGCTACTTACAGTGGCTTCCTGATGGTGGAATCCACTGATTATAATTGGTAAGTCACAAACACCTTTATGGCATGTATTTTCCTTTGAAAGTGTACATGGAAGTATATGCACATATGAATATATGCAGCAACATGAAGGCATGAACAATAGCATGGAATTAAACCTGCTTTTCAGTTCTATCTCTAAGTAGTCACTATTAATCATTGGGTTGTTGTAAAAGTCATGACATTTTTTCTATGCAAAATGCATCATGACTTTTCTGATGAGGCAATAGATGGCTTCTTGCTTGGCCAAGTCCTGGAGTTTTTCTATATGATCTTGAGGAAATACTTGTATGTGCTTAAATTTAAGCCTCCGTTTCTTCACTAAAAATAGGGTTTCATAATCACTTCTCAGATGTGAGGACTGAGTACTAACCATAATTCCTAAAATACAGTAGATACTCAATACTCAATAATTCCTTAGATGGACACATATTTGTATACAGTGTGTAAATTATACAAGAAAAGATTCAATATTGTGTGGTCAGAATGAGCATGGACTCAAGACAAATGTAAGCTATCATTCTAATTCCTTCAGACACATTCCATGTGATGTGGGGAAGTTATTTAATTTCTTTAAATCTTAACTCCTTCATCTATAAAATGGTGATCATAGCTTTAACAGCCTAATATTGAAATTATAATAATCAAATAAAAGAATGCATGTAAATCCCTTAGCATAGAGTCTGGAACATCCTAAGTGCCAGCTAATGTTCACTGTTACTATGTGAATAGAGATGATTGCATATTATGTAAGCATTCTCTTAATTGATGTCCATGATCACTTTGTCAGGCAAGCTGATAGGTCTTGTTTCTCTCATTTTACCCATGAGAACCCTGAAATTCAGAGTCTACGAGCAGGCCATCATCCCATGACTAACAAATGGCAATCAAGGTATGAATCTAGGTCCTCTGATACCAATCTAGTTATATCTGGTTCCCTGCTCCATTTTCCTCACTGGCAATAAATTTGCTCAATATCTCGTTATCTATTTCAGACCTCCTTTTATTTTCACCTTCCACATCTAGGTTTTGACTAGAAATGCATATTTGTTTAAATTTTGTTTTCAGAGAAGTGTTTTTCATAAAGGTAGAACTCGAATCAGCAAATCTTTAAGAGCAGATAGAGTAAGGAATCACTAAATTCTTCTACAAATATTTAAACAATGTCTCAATTTAAATAGTATGTCATGGATTTTTGCATTTTTCTATTAGAGATGTATTTATTGATATATTGAGGAGATCCTAATAATCAAAGATCTAGTAAACTACTCCTAGTAAGCTGTCATGGCTCTATGACGTGATTGATTCTCTTCTAGAATTGTCTTTTTAATTCTGCCCCTCTTCTCCAGTCCAAATGCCCCTGTCCTGGTACGTTATTCATCAAAATCAGATCAAAGTCACTCATAACCATCCCCATAACCAGTCTAGCAGTCTCTACTTATTCTTCCTATGCTGAAAAATCCTTCACATTACTCCCAGAAATATTTTAAATATTAAATCTTATCATTGAATTCCCTGACTTAAAAATCCTCATAGCTTGCAATGTCCGAGGTAACAAAAAACAACCTATTAATTCGGTTGATCATTAATGCCACTCAAGCCAACTTCCTTCCCAGTCTATATATTCCATCCTCCGCACTGCAGCCAAACATGAACATTCCAAATTCCACTTTCTGTTTTCTCTGATTGAAAAGTCCTTCCTTCACCTAATAACCTCACCTGGAAAACTACTGTTTATCTGCCAGCTCTCAGTTAAAACAGAACACTCTTTGTAAAGCCTCCCCAGAGGACTTTCCTGGTAAAATGCAAAACGCATCCTGTTGCTTCTGTATATATGGTAGTCTTCCTCATGCCCTGTGACCTTCCCTGTGGGGATCCAGTCCCCAGGAGTTGATGATTCTTGTGCCTCACACATAGTGAATGTCAAATACATATTAACACACCAATGAGTAGACAATGAGAGCTAATTTGAGCAAGGCCTTTTGGGATGAATCTGAGAACTGGAGAAAGACATAAACAGGGATGCACAAGAGGGAGACAAGAAATAAATCAACTTTGCTCAGTATGGGGCTAATGTTTCATGAAGACACTCTCTTGGGGTCTTATAAATCTTGAATTCTGGCTACTTGTTTGCCATTTCTCACCCAGGTAGGTTTGAGCTACAAATGTCTGTTGAGATCCCCCTGCATTAGCCGAGTTCTAAAGTTAGTAAAGAGAAAACCTTTGAAATCAGCACAGAGAATTTTGTTGCCAGTTTTAGCAAACAAAAATATAGGCTATCCAATTAATTTGAATTTTAGGTAAACAATTAATACATGTTGGTATAAATATGCCCCATACTTATGTCCTGTATTTTATCTGTCAAATCTAAAGCAAGGCTATCAGTTGAGTTTGGCAATGTCGAGCATTTTTTTTGAATTTATGAATCTCCCCTTTTCTCCAAAAAATGACTAATATTAGCTTTAAGTAAAAGACACAAGGTAGGTTGGGAAATTAGAAAAGTAAGAACAAGTAAAATCTGTAATTGATAAAAGTGAGCTTTAACTTTTACCTTAAGCTTTCTAAAACAGTACAAGTCATGATAAATTGCATGTCTTAGAATTAAAAAATCTATTTCTTCAAGTGAAAAAAGCACTATTATAAAAAAGAAGAAATGTGGCATAATATACTGTATTTCTGTTAAGAGGATTAAAGTCCTTAAACAAGTGGTGACAGCTCACTGAGTGTCATTTGAGAGTTCATCTATAAAATGGATTACCTACCTATCATTGTGTAACAAGTCACCTTATTACTTAGTGGCTTAAAACAAGAGTCATTTTATTATAGCTCATGATTCCTGGATCAGAAAATTGAGCAGACCTTACCTGAGTAATGTGTCTGCTCCATGTGTGTTGGCCGAGGTTACCCGGTGCTATTCAGCATGGAAAGGAGCCATCTTGAAGACCCCAGGTAGCTTCAGTCGTATCTGGGCCTTAGCAGGATTCTCCTCCTCCTCCTCCTCTTCACCCCTGTTTCCTCTTGTCTCTTCTCCCACTCCTCCTCCATGTTAAGTAATTTAGGTATCTGTTGCCTTGATATTTGTTTTTCTTTTGCTTTATAATAATCCCCTTAGAATTTATTTCATGTACAGCTTGGTGTTAATAAATTCTTTCAGTTTTGCTTTTCAGTGAAACTCCTTACTCTTCCTTCTATCTTGAATGTTGATCTTGCTGGATAAAGGATTCTGGGCTGGAAGTCCTTTTCTCTAAGTACTTCAGATGTCTCCTTCCAGTCTCCTTCCAGTCTCACTGTGTTTGTAATGTTTCCTCTGAAAAGTTTGCTGATGTCTGATTGGTATTCCTTTATAGGTTACCGTTTTTTTTTTTCCTCGATGTTTTTAATATTCTGTGCTTCTCATTGGTTCTCAACAGCTTTATTTTAATTTGTTTTAGTGTGTCTGTCTATCTAGTATTATTTTCTTTGGAACGCCTGGTTTATTTCCCAGATTGAGATGATGACTTTCAATAATTATTTCTTTAAACAAATTTTCTATCTCTCTCTCTCCTCCTTCAGGGATCTCCATGATATGCATGTTATTTCTCTTTAAGTTTTTCTTAAGGACTCATACATCATTTTCATTGTTTTCCTCCATTTTTCTATCCATGTGTTCTTTAACATTATGTTTTTGAACTCGTTAATTTTCTCCATTGCTTGCATTTGTCTGCTATTTTGGCCCACAATTTTATTTTATTTTTTTAGAACACCTATAGTGTTTTGTAGCTCTGACATTTCTAATTATAGCTGCCTCATTCTTTCCTTATCTTGATTCTGTTGTCGTTTTCTGTTGTCATTTTCTAACCTCCATTGTTTTTCTTGGGTTCCACAAGCATGGCCAGAACCATTCCCCTGGACTGCCCCTCTGTCGTGCTCTGTTGTTGGGTGGGGGCTCCTATTAGGCCTTTTGTGCTCTGGCATGTGGTGTGTTCTTTGCTCTCCTCATTTTAATTTTTTCATGTATTATAAAGGGATATATTTTCAGACTGTTGTGTTTGTACCTATTGAAGTAAGCTAAGAACTGGTGCCAGGGTGAGGTAGTAGGTATAAAAGACAACCAGAGCAGCAGAGCACCCAAGGTTTACCTCCAGCAGACCCAGGAATTTTAATTTCCTACTGAGCTAGAGGTGCCAGAATTGTGTGGTGGGGTCCCCAGCAACCCCCTCCTCTAGGCCAGTTCCTTGGTCTTATTGTCTCTTATAATCTTGGTTCCACTTCCACTCCAGGATATTTTTAAGAACCAGGTGCAGCACAGGGCAGGATTATACTTGATATGGGGTTATAGGATGAGAGTTGTTCTTTTCTCTTCCAGCACAGAGCCTTATTCGGGGGATTTTGCTCCTGTGATTGGTAAGTACTTGAAATCTACTTGTGAATATTTCTTTGTCTTGGGTTTAGCCCTTGGGTGGGGGTGTCAAATGTTCTGGCTATCTTAGCCAGGCCTTTGGCTATCTCTTCTATAAGGAGATCTGCTTCATCTTGCCAATTCAGGCTTCAGCTGTTTTATATTGAGAACCTCTAGCTCAGCTAGTCCTTGCTCTGTTACCTTCACCCTTGCAGCTCTCCAACAGGGCATTCTCTGTCCTGGGTGCCAGCCCATGCACCTACTCATTCAGTGAAGTGCTGGGTTTCAAGGGCTCCACTATTGGCATGTGCCCTAGTCAATTGCTGTTGGGGGTACTGAACGGCAGTGCCTCTTTCCTCTTGTGGGTTTTACTGCCTCATTATCACTCTGAACAGTGTTCTACCGGACCCTTGCGCCGAGGGTTTGTGGTGGTCATTTATTTTTCCCTAAGGAGTAGTGTTTTGTTTTACTGAAGTTCAGTTGTGGTATCTGGAAGAGGTGAGCCTGGTGTTTTTGCTCTATTGCCATCTTGCCAGGTCTCCTTTTGGAAGATCAAAATACTATAATTTAAAAGAATTAAGTAACCAGTTAATAAAAGACATAATTTTTCCTAACAAAAAAAAATTCTAATGATTTCTGTGCTTTGCTCATTAACAAAAGAGAACTTCCTTTAAATGTTCATATGTGATCTGCTGCCACAGGGAATATGCACCCAGGATCCAACTCCCTTCCATAATGTTTCCCCCAGAGTATTGGGCAGGCTCTTCCCCACTCCATTCAACGGCGACACCATGATCTGAAAACAACCCAGGTTTGTCCCATTGCTGTCTGCCCCAAAATAGTGCTTCTGTTATGCCATCGGGTTATTAATCAATTTCTTGATCTGAAGAGGAAATTTAGAGAAACCTTAGCTGAAGTAGCATTTAACACCTTTTGCTAACATGGGACTTTAATGCTTGTGGTGACTTCAGTGTCTTTACCTTAGCTTTGGCCAAAGAAATAAAACCCAGTAGATTAAGTAACCTAACAGAGATTTGAGTAGTAGGAGCAGAATATGATTATAACACAAGCTTCACTTCTATATGATATTCAACAGGCTACAAAGTTCTTTGTGCATTTTTGTGGCATTTGATCCTCATAACCTCTTATAAGGAAAGTTCTAGAGTCTAAAGCACCTGAAGACTAGCCTGGAGTTGTTTTATTACATACCTGCCCTATATCTGAGCCCCCAGAGAAAAAGACATGGGACAGGTAAGCTTTGCTTTGTAGGTCTGGGGATGGGAGAGGGGAAAGGTGTACTAGGCAGACTGTTCTAGGCAAACAGGCCAGATGGGCTGTCTGGGTAAGAAAGAGGAAGGGAATGCACACTGAGAAAGGAACCCCGGTGGAAATAGCTATTTCCCAAATGTCCTTAGTGGTTAATCTGAATAGCTTTGTCCTTTTCCATGAATCATTTCAATGACCTTAAAGGACTCCTGGCCTCACATTATCATATCTACAGAAGAACTGGACTGAATGCAGGCTGCTTAGCCTTTTCTTTTTTTCTTTAACTGCTTCTGCTTCACTGTTACACATTCCCAAGTGTGTGAACTAAGTAGTGAGGGGAATAATTTCCATTTCTGCTTCTCTCAGCATGAAAGAAAGCAGTCTCTTTCCAATCCGAGGAACTTGGTTAGCAAATGCAAAGAAGCATCAGAAACCATCAGTTTCTCTGGTCCTTTTTACTTATTTAAATGAAAAACACAAAATCTGATTTCTGTTTGTTTCTTTTGCAGCAAAAGTATTTGTGGTTTGTTGATTTGTTTTAGTGTCCCAAGAGACTTTTATTTTTATTTATTTCTCTTTTTATTATTGTTTTTTATTTTTTATTGACTCCTATTGGTTTATATCATAGCTTGTATTTTGGAAGTTAGTATCAGCAGCAGAAAGTATTTACTCCCAAGCTTCTGGAATGCTATTTCTAGGCTTGTTCTGTCAGTATTTGAAGAACATATCACAGCAATCAGGTTGTTTTCGGTGCAGAGGGAGAAAGTGAGCAGCAGTATTTTAGGACCAAGGAAACTAAGGATTCTTAGGATTCTTAGGACCAAGTATATTTGTATGTATATCACCAAGTCCAGTGTGTATTTGTGTGTATGCATGTGTGTAGGGGTACAGGGGAGATTTTCCCATACTACCAATACTCAATTCTGATACTATCAACTCAGAAATAGCATCAGATCCTAAAGGTTAGGGACACAGTCTCATAAGACTGCCCTCTCTTTCAAATGCCAACCATAAATTCAAGTCCAGGAAGACCTGTGCTTCTGACCTACTGCCCATAGATTGGGAAGGGGGACTTAACAACTCCTTCCTTAGGTTCAATTGATTTGCTAGACCAGCTCACATAACTCAGAAATATTTTACACACTAGATTACCAGTCTATTATAAAAAATATATAACTCAAGAGCAGCCAGGTGGAAGAGAAACATAGGGAAGAGTACCGGAAAGGAGCGTGAAAGTGCCGTACCTTCCTTGAGAGCACTAATCCTAAATTCCCACATGTTCAACAACCTAGAAGCTCACTAAACCCAGTCCTTTGGGGTTTTAGCGGAGTCTTCATTAGTAAATGTGACTGATTAAATCATTGATCACTGTTGATTGATTCAAGCTCCAGTCCCTTTACCCTTCCTGGAGGTGTGGAGGGAGTGGAATTGATGTTCTAAGCTTTTAATCACATGGTTAACTCTACTAGCAACCAACTCCTATCTTTAGGTGCTTTACAAAAGTCACCTCAATTAACAGAACAAAAGGCACCTTTATGCTTTCATTGCTGGAAATTGCAATAGTTTTAGGAGTTCTGTGCCAGAAATAGAGAAGAAGACCAATTTTTCTATGTCTTATTATGGGTCACAAGATCATAGATACATACACAAAAAATGAACAAATAGAAAAATATATTGGAAGCCAGGTGGCAGCAACTGCAATGAAAAAAAATTAAAGCAGAATATAGGACATAGTAATTGGGGTGCTATTTGAGAGAGAATGCTTAAACTGATATCTTTGATAATGACATTTGAGCAAGGGGTTGACGGAAGTGAAAGAGCAATCCATGTAGAAAACCAGAGGAAGATCAATTTATGGTCCCCAACTCCACTGAGTTGAGACTCCTTTCAAGGTTTTTTCCATTCTGGCATTTGTGTTCTTCTGTCTCCTCACTGTTGATTTTGCACTTGGTGGAGTAGTTGGAACCTGGTATGGAAAAGCATGGTAGATATAAGAGAGTATTAGGCAGTAGGCATCAAAGGATCACCTCAGTTAGTAGAATCAGGAATTTGAGCTTCCTGTTAGGATGTGTTTTTCTTGGCACGGGGTGGGGGGGGGGCGGTGCTGCAGGAGGTAGGAGGGGCGAAGGGTGGTGAAGAAGGGAGACAGCGGTGTATTGTCTATTGAGTATCTCAACTGGGCCTTTAGTAATAGCCTATAGGGAAGTGCAGGTGTTCTGATCCCTTTCAGGCTACAGCTTTTCTGTGTTATGAGCCTCAGCTTCAAGCCATTAGTCCTTGCTCTGTAACCCCACCTCTGCAGCTGTCCAGCAATTTATTCTTTGCCTGCTAGGCACCCCCTTATCCAATTCAGTGGCAGGTTTCAGGAGTCCTGATGTTGAGGTGTGCCTAAGTGAATAGCTATAGAGGGCTCTGTACCACAGTCTCTCCTCCTTTGTGGTTGCACTGCCCCCTCATCACTCTAAACAGGGTTCACTTAATGTTTTCCGTACCCTTTCTGTGGGGCTTATGCTTCTATTGTCTACAGTAGTAATCAGTTTCTCCCTCCGAAGTTTTTGGCTTTGTTTTACAGCAACTTTTTTAAAAATTTTTTTATTGTTATTTATATCCTTTACATTTTGTATCCCCCTTGGGTAACCCACAACCAATTCACCAGTGATCCATCTCCATGGTCCCTTGTGTTCTTTTCTACTCCATTTTGTGCCCTTACTCTTCCTTTCCCCCCCCCCCCCTTCTCCCCCCCCCCCCCCCCCCATCCGCTGAGTGTCTCTCTCCTATTTGGTGTCCTTATAGTCCTGTTATAAGTGAAACCATTTAATATTTTTCTCTTTCTGGCTTATTTCACTGAGTATGATCCCCTCTAATTCCATCCATGTTGCTGCAGGAGCTTTTAAATGCATGTTTGGAGAAGGTGAGCCTAGCAACTTCACTCCACCACCTTCTTTTTTTGCTGTTGTTTTTTAAACATCTTTGTTTATTTTTTCACAATATAGGGCTTCTCACCTCAGGTGAAGTTACCATAGTTTTCCCATCACCAAAGTGCCCACAGTCCTCCACCATATTCCACCATACTCTCTTCCCCTCCACTCCCTAACCCCACCTGTTTTCTATTCTCCCCCTTTTCTCTCCTCTTCTCCTCCCCACCCTGAATGTCCAGATATATATTCTGCTTTCAATGGTTAGTCTTAGTTTCTCTTTATCTGATCCTTTGTTCAGTTTCTCTAGATTCAACATATAAGTGACAACATCCAGTATTTAGTTTTCTCCTTCTGGCTTGTTTTACTTAGAATAATTCCTTCCAGTTCCATCCATGCCCATGCCCATGACACAAGTTTATCCTTTTTGATGGCTGAATAGTATTCCAGTGTGTATATGTACCACATCTTCTTGATCCACTTACCTGTTCTGGAGAATTTAGGTTGTTTCCATATCTTTCTGCCACCATCTTGCCAGACTGACATGAATTCTTAGATGCAAAAGAGTATGAAAAAATATCCTGCTAAATAGTTTTTCATAAACATTTTCCTCAAAACCCAAATTATAAACTGTAGGTTCTAACCATGATAAATTTATGCAAAAGCACATTCTTCCCATACCCTTTATACAATGTGGCTCAACTTCTCCCCCCTGCCCCAACCCATCACTAAAGTCACTAAAGTGAAGTTCTAAGCCTCCCATTTATCTCTCTTCTTTATTTTGTTTTATTGGAGAAACTCATGACAAAGTCTTATTTTACAAAATTCATAAAATATGGAAATATAATGTAAAATTTAACATAATCATACAGTGTTATAGAGAAGCCACTGCTAAAAATTCAGACATTTAATGGTAATGTAGAAATCCAAAATAGACACAAACAAGCATATCTCATCTGAATATAATCTGCATCTCAGAAAATATTGGATAACAAATTTTCAATTAACAGGAGCCATATTTCATTACTCTAAATTTAAAATAGTCTCCAGTCCATCAAAATTTTCCAAATAATTTCCTCAAATACCATTAAAATACTCTTAAAGACAAATGTAACAATCCACCAGTACTTTATGCATAAGCATATAAAGTACAAATTACCTAATTATTCGACTCTTAATGAACTCATTAGTAGCTATGTTTACATGCAATACACGTAGAGACTTTACATTTGCAAATATAAATTATGTTTCCCTCTCCACCACAGGGAAAAATGCTATAATGTAAACAAATAAAATAATTAATTAGATAATAAAAATAACATCTGAATTGGACTTCGGCTGGTAGATCCCTGGTATTCTTTCTTGACTGTCTAGATCCTCAAGGAGAAAGTGGGAAAACATAGTGCTATACATAGCATGTTTACAATCTTGTGGGAAACAGGTGCAATAAGCCTGCAGCACTCTATGCATCCTCTTGCCTGGCTCAAGAAAAACTGCAATCTTCCTTTGTATTTGTATTTGTAAATTTCTTATCATTTACTTTTTGATTTAGAAAATTAATGTAGATAGTGAATTGCTTAGTCAATTTTGGTCACATTTTTAGAAGTGATAGTGATATTTGAGAGGTCTATATACCTGTGTATGTGTTTATATATACATGTAAATATGTGTATGTGCATGCACACATAAATCCCAAATATTAATTAATATGAATATGAATTTACTATATATAATATTATAAGAAAACGCTTTTTTATTAATATCTCCTAACACATTTTCTATGCATTAGTTTCCAAATCATTATTTTTCATGATGAATAGTGTTCCATTATGTCCAGATTATGAAATTACCATTTTCTTGTTGTTGGGCTATTTGTTTCCAATTTTCCATTATGAACAGTGCTTCATGTATAAATCTTAGTGTAGATTTTTGATTATTTCTAAATTCTTGAAAATGGACATACCAAGTCATAGAGTTAGAATTTTTGAAGCTTTTCATCCATATTGCCAAACCATCCTCCAGAAAAAAAATCTAATAAACACAATATCTTCCCTGCAATGTAAGATAGCATCCATTTCAAACACCTTTCCAATACTGAGTATTTTCTTCAAAAAATAAAACCTGCCAACCTAATTATGTGACAATAATAATTTTATATTTAGGTAACCATTTCTTTCATTGCTATTTTTCTAGCTTCTTTATCGATCACTTATATGTATATATTTTAAAGATTTTTATTTTATTTTTGCATACAAGCTGGGGTGCAGGCCAGAGTTGTGGGACGATGAGAGGGTTCACCAGAGACAGAGTGGGAAGCAGAACAGGCAGATCAACTGAAATACACTGCTGAGGGGAGCAGTGGGGCGAGGCAGGAGAGGTCCGTTGCACCATGTGGGAATCTCCCCGGCTGGGCTTTGAACTCGAGCTGCAGCCACCTACAGCTCCACAACGCTGTGCTTTACCCGCTGCACCACCAGTGAGGCCCTGATCACTTATATTTATAGACATTGTTACTTGAATTGATTAATTTCCTATTCATGTTTTGCCCATATTTAAATTGAATTATTAATTTAAAAAATTATCCAAAAATCTTCATTAGAGAGAATAAAAGACTTCCTTTGTTTTGAATGCCAGCTTCCTTATTTTGTTAAATGAATAAAACTATAAATTTTTTTCTTGCCATTTACTCACTAAAATTGAATGGCATATTATTAGTGGAAAGATGGAAGTTTGTCCATTTAGCAAACATTTAGTAGACTCACAATGTGCCAGGCTCTGTGTCCAGCCCTGAGGGAACAGCAATATGTAAGAACATTTTCTGCCTGCAAAGGACTCAACAGCCTTGCCGAGGAGGCAGACAACAAACAAAAATTTATGCTCTTGTGAGACAACTCTGACAGCATCCATGTGATCGCAAGTCTGACCTGCCGGAGCAAAGGAAGATTTCACAGCAGGGCTGACACTTGGGCTAAAGTCTAAAGCAAGCCTATATATTCCCTAACACATAAAGGAGAAGAGGGAAGGAAGAAGCTTGCAAAGAAAGGAAACAGTATGATTAAGGAATGGAAATGTGGCAATTCTGGAGACAGCAAGAAGTTGGGTAATTTGGGATTACATGTGGAGATATGTAGGAAAAGAAATCTGGAAGGAAAAATTAGTGAAAAGCTTCATTTGTCCTAAAAACAATGTTGATATTATCTTCTTGATAATGGAGAAAGCTGAAAAGTTTTTAATTTTTTTTATTTTTGACTCTCATTACATCACAGACAGTATATTACAATAAAAAGAGAAGGATGGCTGAAAATTTTAGGAGGTTTTTGTAAGGGATATAACAGAATCCAAACCAAGGCACCATGAGTGTTTATTACAATAGCATACAATATTCTAGTGACTCATTCTTTGTAGAAATTAAAAAAAAAAACTCTACCATCCAGACACAAAATAAGTTTTAAAATACTGAGATTATTTTTTTTAAGTTGTAATTTTATAAGCATTTACTCACAGGCATTACAGATCAAAATCATATTTCTTCTTTCAAAAATAGACAAGATTTCATTTCCCAGCAAACAATTGTCTTTTATAACAGTAAATATATTGGAATAGGATAATCTAAGGAAAAAGAAGATTAGAAACCATGAATTTACTTCAAGAAATAATTCCCAATTCTTTATAGATTAAATAACCTCTAAATTATTTTAATATTGCTTCTCTCTCTTTCTTGTATGAACTCTTTAAAAAATCAAATCCCTTCTCTTTGTGAATAACACAATCAAATTAATTTATTTGATGTAAGGTAGACCTTTCATTGGTTTGGAAAGTTCTCAAAAAAACTAAAATACTGTATGATCCAGCAAACATTACCACTCCTTGATCTTTATCTAAAGAATCAAAAACACGAGGGCCTCCCTGGTGGCACAGTGGTTAAGCATTGTGCTGTGGAATTGTCAACAGCAGCAACGTGAATGACAGCAGCAATGAGAGTTCGGTGCCCGGCCAGGGAGATTCCCACATGGTGCAGCAGACCTCTCCTGTCTCGCCCACTGCTCCCCTCAGCAGTGTATTTCCGACAATCTGCCTGTTCTGCTCCCCACTCTGTCTCTGATGAACCCTCACCCCCCCACACCTCTGGCCTGTACCCCAGTTTGTATGCATAAATAAATAAATCTTAAAAAAAGGATTTATAAAAAAAATCAAAAACATGAAATATGAAAATATTTATGCACCTCTTTTTATAGCAGCATTATTCATAATAGCCAAGATATGAAATCAACCTAAATTTGCATTGACAGATGACTGGATAAAGAAATTGTGGCATATATACTCAATGGAATACTACTCAATTATTTGTAAAAATGAAATAGTGAATTTTGGGACAATACAGATGAACCTTGCAATAATTATGCTTAGTAAAATAAGTCAGAAAATGAAAGGCAATTACTGATAATTTCTCTCACTTGTGGTATAATTAACCAAAGAAAACCAACTAACAAAAGACAACAAAAATGATTCTTAGACTCTGTAAAAACAGTGGGGTTACCAATTGATGTGGGCTGGATGGGGATGGAGGAAGAAAGTATAGAGGGGGTAAGATGGTAGAATATTGACACTGGGGACTTAGTGGAGGGGACATGAAACATGTACATATTTTGAGGTGTGAGGTTTTATCTAAAACTTACATACTTTTGTAAATGAGTGGCAATTCAATAAAATTTTGGTGAGAAAAAATTAAAAATATAAAATTTTGGAAAAAAATTAATGTAGAATTACTCCAAAAGTCAGGGAATACTAAGAACTGAAAGAAAAAAAAAAAAAGACGGGGCCAGTTTGAAAAAGACCATTGTATTTATGAGTCTTCTTTTGACTGCAAGCAACAGAAAATTCAACTCAATCACAAAAAGAGAAGTAGTAGCTAAAAGAGCTTCAAATCCATAGGTAGGCTAGCTTTTACATGTGGTTTATTTACTGATTCAAATTTTGTCCTCAGGAGTCGTCCTAAACTTTTCCTGCATAGGTTGATTTCCTTTAGAGGTCTAGAGTTATAGATGCTTGTATCTTCAAGCTTACATCATCAGAACACTGAGTCTAGAGGAATTATCAGTCTGCTCCTAAATAGTCATGCCTCTGAGTCCATTCATTCCGTTGACTGACTTAGGTCATATGCTGGCCCCCCAACTGTGACCAATGGTGGTCGAATGAACTGGCTGACTCAGCCTGAGTCATATGTTCCATACAAATAGAACATAAAAGCCTGGTAGTAAGATGTTCTCCACCACAAAAATGGGCCAGAGTGGAGAGATGAATCCTCAAATAATTTTTCCTGACACCAAAAGTGGATATTGCTCTGGGTAGCAAACTATTTTGGATATTAGTTGGCAATAGGAAGCCAATAAGGCTTTTGAACTAAGCAACAATATGATCTGTATCAGCCTTTATGAAACTGATCCCACTGTGGTGTGATAGGTTGGAATGGACGCCGGATAGGGATGATAAAACTAACCGTGAGATTGATAAGTGGTTTAGGGAATCTGTGGTAGGATAATGGTGGTAAGAACAGGAAGGAAGAGTCAAAAGCAAGAAAGATTTTTGTTTGCAAAAGTTATCTCACCAAGACCAAGAAATTCAAGTAAGTATATTTAATACTGAAAGTAATACTAGACTGCCAAAACAACCATTGTCATAAAGAAAAATATAAATGTAAATTGTTTTAATGTAATTTCTTAAGGAGCCCCAAATCTAGCTTCTTTGTTCATTTGGAAGAACATTGCTGCCATCTCCTACTCACCAGAGTTCACGTATTTTTCTCCAATTATAATTTCTCATGACATCCTGGGGTCTGCAGTGTGGGCTATTCAAATTCTATCCAGCCCTAATGCCCTGACACCAGCTAATCCCATTCAATGTGTCAAAAAAACAAAAAGGGCAAGTGGGCAAACTTTAACAAAATGTTCCTCCCTCTGATTAAACAATAAAAACTAATTAGTCATTTTAATTTGGGGCTACAGTTATTTTGACTTTTGTTCTCTCCTACACCATCTTTGAGTAGCAGGGTTTGAATTATACAGATTATAAAAGAATGCTTGAACCACCAAAAGAGGATTATCCCTGATTTTTTTAAGTCTACAAGAATACTTACATTGTTATTACTGTTTTTAAAATCATTTAATAGAGCTTGAATTTTCAATAACCACTTAATATGCTGTAGCACTCACCAATAAACAAAATTTAATTTGGTCAATACAAAACATATTCTGCTACCACTCAGCTTTTTAACTTTATTACAGTGATTAAAAATGCAAATGGTAAGAATTGCTGTAAGAAAGCTGAGTGTGCTATGACTTTTAAGTCAAGTCCTCTGGCCACTCAAAACACAGTGAGATTATCTTATAACTAGAGAGGAATGCTCTGTGCTTTCTCTTTGTACTGAAGTTGTTCACATGCCATAGTTGCAAAAACAAGAACTAACTTTACTACATATTTACACAAGTAAATAAACATTCTAGGCCACAGTGATGATACATGAAAGATGTTATGGATCTTGTTAAAATGCAGATTCTGATTCAGTAGGTTATTGATGGAGCCCTGAAATCTGCCTTTCTAATGAGGTTTCAGGAAACTCTGATGCTGCTAGTTGGCAGAGCACACTTTGAGTAACAAGGGTCTCAAATGAATATAAAATTAAAAACACTTTCTGGACCTGAAATCTTGCCCACTTCAGGTTGCAAAACAACAGCAATGAGAAATAAGTATGAGTTATCTTTATTTTCCTCATAAACAATGCATACATTAATAATGTGAATTATTCTGGGTTTTGCTGGGCAGACAATGCTGATGGTGGCATTACTGCCAGTAAAATGTATTCCTGTATATAGTTCTGGTTAGAAAACATTCATTAGTAACTGTTCCTTCTACAGCATTTTTGGAGACATTCTTCTTTTGTTTTGTGTGATGGCTGTAATTGTTTCAGTTTGACACATATTACAAATTTGTCTTCAAATTTGCTTTTATATGATTCAAAGTATTATTATAAAACCTACAAAATCCTTCTAATATTGATATTGCCACTTACTTTTGTTCCAAAAGAACTTTGCCTTTTCGAAACTGCTGTGTTTCTGGTTAGTTTGCTTGCTTTCTGTCAGTTTACCTTAATGATTCTCTGGGGGAAACAGATTACGAGATGTTTTCTCATCACTACTGCAGTAATAGAATAGGGAGAGTTATACTCATTTTCTGCTCTCTAGAGCTCTTAAAAACACCTAATTTGCCCAAAAAAATGCACAAAAATAATTATTTTATGATTCAGTTTTAGGTTGTGTGTACCATAAAATTCTTATTATTCAACAGAACACCCTAAATACCTGCTTTGTCCTATTGGTTTTATACTGGTGTATCTCCTTGAATGTGAAAAGTTTCTTTTTGCACCAAATATCCCATAATGTTTGCACTCACATTCTAGATTTGGATAATTTTTAGCTTAGTCAAATGAGATACATAAATTACTAGATGGTTCTGTGAATCAATAGTATCTCAAGATACTGAAACTTGAAATGATAATCAGTCAAGTGTCTTTGCCCACAAAGCTCATATTTATAGACCTTGAAGAAAATATTTGTACATAAAGAGAATTAAAGTTCAAAACAGAGGTGGAAATGTTTGACTAGAAGAGGTTACCATGTGAACTCTTAGATAAGGGAAATGGAGAAATTGTGGAAAATCTATACAGTTGTTTTGCTTTTATTTTAAGAAAAGTTTAGGGGAGAAATCTGACTGTAAAACTGAAGTTACCAGAGCAGGAGGATGGAGGTGGGAGAAAAAAAATGGGGACAGGGAACAATGGACTCTGGGGGATTGTGCGTGCTTTGGTGACAGGCATGTTGTGATAACTTACAACTGAAAAGGTATGAATGTGCTTCTCTGATATATACAGTGTTGTAAACCAATGTTACCCCAATTAAAAAGCAAATAATACAATAAAAATGAAAATTCTAGGTGAAGGGTGGTGGGAGGAATGGGCAGAGGGGGTCAAATTGACAGTGATGACTAGCACTTGAACTCTAGTGGTAGGTTTGGTGTGGTATGTACACCAATCAAGTTGTGAGCTGTACTTCTGAAACATATAGTATTGTAAACCAATGGTAAGTCAATAAATATTTGTATAATAAAGGGCAAATAAAAGCCTAGACAGGGATGGTAAGCTTTCTGACCAGGCTTTCTCGAATGGTACAATGTGCTCCGGTAAGGATTTGGACTGTAGGTTCCACCATGTCTGTCTTATTCATCAATGTATTTCAGCACTTAGGACAGCACTCTTACATACCAGACTTTTTTTTTTTTTGATAGAGTTTTTTTTTTTTTTGTTGTTGTTGTTGTTTTATACATACAAGTTGGGGTACAGGCCAGAGGCGTGGGGCGGCAAGAGGGTTCACCAGAGACAGAGCGGGGAGCAGAACAGGCAGATCAGATATACACTGCTGAGGGGAGCAGTGGGCAAGGCAGGAAAGGTCTGCCGTGCCATGTGGGATTCTCCCCGGCCGGGCGTCGAACTCGTGTCCCCGATGCCAACAGCTCCACAGTGCAGCGCTTAACCGCTGCGCCACCGGGGAGGCCCACATACCAGACTCTTAATAAATATGAATGAATAAAGGAAAGAATTCGTGAATGAAAAGAGGGATACCCTTGCATTTCTGAGCTCTTAGTGAATATCAGAGGAACTAAATGTGTTACTTAGGTTAAAAAGAGGATATATTGAGTTCTATCATCAACTCTAGGTGGTTATCATGTTGGGGCAAACCCTTTTATGGCTAATAGCACCTTGCATCTGATATTAGATCATAATAAGTATGTAATGGGTAGGAAATTTTGGGGCCCAAGTGTTACCTTAGCACCTTCAAATAAAACAGTGGAATTTCCCCAAGGTTTTTATATGAACAGGCTAGCATGTCATGATAAATAACCCCCCCCCCCTTTAAATTTCTAGAGTTTGAAGTCTCAGAAACTGGGACCGGAGCGGGCAATCTGCTTACATGCTTTCATATGGTGGTTTAAAATTTAGAATGCACGTGTGCATTCAGTCCTCAGTAGGTCTGTGCAGTAGATTAAGCAGGTATTTTCCTTACTTTCAAAGTGAAGAAATACACTTGCCCAAGAGAGTAATGAGGTAGGTGACATGGAACTAGCACCTCTACCTGCTGATTTTTATTCCAGTGCCCTGTCTGATAAAGAACAACAAAATAATCACTAAGTGGTACTTATATCAACATATCTTAGTTTTCAGAGTAAAGCAATGAGTTTATCATTCAAGGTTTAGACATTAAAAAGTTGAGGGTAAAGGAAATTGTCCAATGTTAACTACAATTGGAAACTAGTAGGAATGTATGTTGTGATATGATTAAATTTTTTTACAAGCAAATCTAGGTAATCAGGGTATGCACAAGGATACCACCCTGTGGTGTGTATATGTGTGTGAATATATGTGCATATATATACGTACATATTGTAAAGTACTGACTATATCAAGCTATCCAGTCTCTTCAACTTGAAATATATTTAAGACAACTTGATACTCTACCTATATATTATGTAGTAAAGATCATTCATTCAACAAATATTTTCAGGGTGCTATCATGTGCCAGAGGGTATAACACTGTGCTGTGACACCTCCGTGCAACCACAGATAGATTCCCCCCCCACCCCCCGCCAAAAAAAAAGTCCTGAACTCGTGGAAAGAAACACTGTGCATAAAGAGAAAATAAATATGTGAAATATTCAGGATGTTAGATGATATTAAGTGCTAGGGTGAAAAACAAATCATGGGCGGCCCTTTGGACCCGCGGTTTGCGATTTTAAAGAGTGCTTAGCGATGGAGTGAGGGCAAGGAGGGAGGGAGAGGAGAGTCCTCAATCACAGAGTGATAGGGAGGTAACTTGTGAGAACTAAATCAGACCGAAGTAAACTCTTCAGAAACCCCCACGCTCAGCCTATTATGCCTGTAGGATGACGGGGGCAGTCGGTATTGATGGTCCTCGGAAAGAGAATGCATTTTCTTTCCTCCCACTTTTTTCCAGTCGGGCATCCGCTCTGCTGGAATCGACTGGGAAGCCAACGCCGCACCTAAAAGGTTGGTGCGACCACCACCAGAAGGCAATTAGGCTCCGTGTGCGCTCATCCCGAGCACGCGCGCGAAGGGCGCGCGCCACCCTGCGGCCGCTCCCGGGGACGCCGGGGACGCGCGCGCGTGCCCGGCCCCGCGGCCTCTCGGCAGGGACGCGGCCAGGAGGGCGGCGCGCGCCCCGCTCGGCAGCTGCGGCTGCGGCTGGTGTGGGCGTTCACGTCAGGGCTGGGAGGAGGAGGGGGCTCGCGGCGTAGAGAGTGAGAGAGACATGAGGCAGCCCGGCAGGAAGCGAGAAAGAGTTCGGAGGAGGAGTGAGTTTTAGAGACGCTGGGCGAACCGGTCCTGCGCCTGTGTGAGAGCGTGGCCGCCTGGGCTCCTCGCCTCCTCCGCGCGCCTTGCTGTGTCCGCTTTCAGCACCCAGAGTGGAGAACAGTTCCCGGCAGCCTGCAGCGCTGCCAAGGGGCCGCCGCGGGCCGAACTACCTGGAACCTTCGACCCGCCTCATAGGCACCTCCTGAGAACCCAGTGTGCACGCCGCCTTCTCCCCTCTTTTGGCGTGCAAGTAAACACGGGGGGCAAGCATCCGGCGGCCTCAGGGAGCCCTGAAGAAGCCGAAGCAGAATGTACCAGGGACACATGCAGGTAAGACATTTCCATAGAACTCGAAAGAAATCTTGGGTGCTAATATAAGAGCAAGGCTGTTCATCAAGTTACTGTTTTTAAGTGCTGCCTTCAAACAATTCAACAAGTGAAGTGGTGCAATATGACCATGGTATTTCTACCCGGTGCTATCTAGTAAAACTAGACGGGTTTCTGAGGGTGGGAGACAAGGAGGAAAGACCTCGGAACTTCGGCTGAGGAAGTTTGTTTTCTATGCATTCCCTGAGCCTGTTTCTTTAAACAAGATCAAGGAATTTAAACAGAGGAAACCTGGCGATGACCGTGTTTCCGTTGTAATCCTATTGATGCAACTCAGCATGTATGTCAACTGAAGGGCAAACAATAATAGGAAGACAAAGCTTTTTCTTTACCATCTATAAAGGTTTCTTAACCATTAGAAGACTTTGCCACTTTCCTGTCATTTTTCAAAGTGATTTTTTTTTTAATGGTTTGTTCTGCGTTTCCCCCTTCCAATGATGGGACATTGTCATCTATTCTATAGGCACAGGATGACTTGGGAGGATGAATTGCACACATATGTCCAAGAGGCTCTAATGTTTTCCAGGGGAGGTGCTGCCTCTGGTTATTAATGCTCATCTAAGCTGAGCTGCTGTTTCTCTCTAATACAAACATTCTCTCTCTTGGTCAAAATTATTTTAACCTTGACTCCAGTTTTCATTCACATGGCTGGTTCTTCCTTATAAAATCAGGTGTATGCTTTGAGGGGGGGAATGAAATACTGACACAGCTTTTTAAAGTATGAACTTGAGCCCTTTTGGCTGTTCCTAAATACTTTAGTCATCAGGTTTGATGCTTGTTCTTCCTTTTCATTCCAAAGATGGTCAAATACAGTTATGATATGTGGTGCCTTTACCCTAGTGTATAACATGTGTGAAGACTGAGGATGTTGCTTCTGTCTTTAGAGCAACTGAAAAATGGATGAATAGATGTTATTGTATTCTTGACTGTATTACCAAATATTTAATTTTCTAGTCTCTGCGGAAATTCTTTTGGACTATAATTTACTTCTCTGAAATTGGCATTGTATCCTAAGTTTTTAAAGAATTTGAAATCAGCTCTACCAGAGTTCCAAAGGCATTTCCCATATTAATGGCATCAACAATAGTGATTGAAGTATATTTCTAAATATGTAAAATAAATATGATCTGCATGCTTCTTATTAAAGCTACATTTTAATAATGGCAAGTTTAGTAACAAAAAAAGGCATTTAACAATGATTCCTGAAAAAAATCAGCAAGGATTATTACTATAGTCCTATGCTTCATCTTCACTCAAAAACAATTCTTACAGTTTATATATTGTTTATTTATCATCTCTAAACAGTTTCTCCACAGGAGTAAAATAGGTTTTCATAGAGTTGATCTTCAGAAAATTGTTCATTCACACAAAATTCATTTTTGACTAATTGGGAAATTTACAAAAGCTTTCCACATTATTTTTTGTTTGAAAAAACATTTTTTTGTGAATGAAGAATTGAAGCAACAATCTGCTAAATTCAGGCACCCCAAAACATTTTAACTCTATTTGCTGAATATTCCAAGGGAGGATGTTATTGAAATTTGAATTGTTTACAATAGCTGAGGGTTTTATCTCACTTAGAGAGAATATATCAAATATAAGATTCTACATATGATCCCAACTTAATGATTTTTGCTTGTGTGCTGCTATAACAGCAAATATAATGGCTTGCAGTAAAACTCAACAAATCTGTGCGGCCAAACTTACTTGAAAATCTTACTAAATAAAGACTGTAATCAATATGCTTGGCCAAATTTCAGAGCACAGTCCTTTTTTCTTATTTGCTAGTGACCATTAATGTTAAACATAAAACTTCTAGGGCTTCACGCCTTAGTAGCTACTAAATGATATGATCACCTTAGTGAAAACCCCAGAACACAAATAGATGCTTATTACAACTTGATTGTTGATATAGTTAATTTCTGACTTTTAAAAATCCCAATCTTTCCCAAAGAATAGTATTTAGCTTTATACAAAAATCCCCAATGTGTTTCTATATGTAGATTAAGTACTCTCCTTATCTGAGATAGCACCATCATCTTGTGTATACCTGATTGTAAACACAAGAAGAAACATAGCCCAAACATTTCCAAATATTTGTGATTAGGAATCTGAATGCATATTTGGTAAAGTGCACCAGAGATGAGCAAATTTCCTAACATTTCTGCAACTTTGGAGTTCATTTGAAGCCCTGGTATTACTTGCCTAATACCTTAAAACAGGAATGAAACAAAATATTTGCAGTGATTTGCTGTACCTTCTAATTCTTCTCTGTTTCCAAGAGATTTTAAAATAAAATGCTTTGTAAATAAGCAATCTGGAGTGGGGGAGGTGTTCACAAGAAGCTTTTAAAAATAGTCTCATTTAAAACTACTGTAGTGCCTTTGTTTTGGAAATTAAATGATTTTATAAATAAATTCTATTAATGTGTCTACATATGGTTAATTCATCCAGTTTACTGTAGAATCTGAATTCATTTTAGAAGCCACATCTGGTTTTTTCTTCTAGTTCATTAGAAGATAAAAGTTGACATCTAAAAGATAAATAGAGTATGACAGAGTAGCAGATATTTCTTGGTTTCACAATAAATGCCACAGGTATGTTTCTTAGGAGTAGGGCCCTGGAGTTGTGCTGTTTTCCAATTGCCTCACCAATTATTTCCAAGGGGAATTTATCACCCCAGCAACTTAAGCAAAGGTTGTTTCTTTAATGACTATTTAGATTTACTTTGTTTCCCCTTTTGACCAAGAAGCCAATGGTGATTAAATATACTTTGGCATCTGTTCTGATCTCTATTCCTAATAGGTGACCTGTGGTCTTAATTCCTCAAATACCCCTGGTATGTTCTGTATTGCCATGCTTATTTGTATATAAGCATATGACTTAATACTGAGAATTAGAACAAAATAATTATGTGTCTCTGATGTTTCTTTAACCACACTTCATTTTTTGAAATAGTATGTACAAAAATATAATTTCAAATTTGAACTAAGATATCTTTTATCATTAATGAAGCATCCCCAGCAATGTTTTTTGTTATAAAAGAAAGTTATTTCAGAAGTCACACAAAAAATTTAGTTGTTTTAACTGGTATTAGTATGGGCACTCAAACAGACTTTTTTGGTTATTTAAGTCAGCTGAGGAAACATTCCATACCCTCTTTGCTTCACAAGACATTTATAAAGAAAATTTAAATTACAAAAGTGATAAGATTATTAACAGTTTTAAAAGTAACCATTTCATTTGTTTCCCCCCATAAAAGTTTTATGTCTTTATATTTATAACCTTACTTAAATTTAATAAGAAAGTCTCCACAACAGAGAACAGCTTGGTAACATAAATTTTGTTAATACATTTTATCTGGACACTGGGGATTCATTTGGGTTCACTAGAAACAATGAACATTAGAAACCAATGCAAGGTCAAGAACATTGTTTTTAATATCTAAAATAGCAGTTTTTCCTGATGGAGACCCTAAACAAAACTGTAAACTCAAACATACTAATCATGGGTACTTACTTCGACTTCTCTAACACGTCCATTTTTCCCCTCCTATGCCACACTTTCTCTCTTTTCATTTCTTTATTAACTCTTTGCTAGCAAAGATATCATTAAATACTAATGCACCCCAAACACACACATCACAGTGGTATTGCATTTTCATAGGAGAGGCTTTCAAGATTAGTTTGGAGGGGTTGAGTGTTTTGAGGAGAATGAGGCAAGACTAGCTTCCTAAATCTGTATTTGATTGTATTGTTATGGTGGGGGTAGCTGCTGACTTCCTCCTTTCTCTCCCCAACTCCAAAGGCACCTGCCCTTTTTTCTCAAAGTCTTCCTGTGGGTGATAATGAACATGAACACAATGAATTTATCCTCTGAAATATTGTTAACTAGAGTTTTCTCGAAGAAGTTTATGTATTGTTAAGCTGATATTCAAAATAATGACACAAGCTCTAGCAAGATTCTGAAATGGTTTCTGATATATTTCTAAGCAAATCATACCTGGTATGGGAAAGTTGAGCTATTAACACTTAAATATTATAATACTTATGAAATAATGCTGCAGGATGTTTGACTAACCTGAAATCTCATTCTTCAGCCTTATAGGCCAACAGCTTATATTATACATTTACTGTAAGACACACAATATGTTCTCCCTAGATTTTGTTTATGGTTTATAAACATTCTTCTTAAAAACATGTTTGAAAGAAAAAATTCCAGCATGTGAATGTTTTGACTACAAAACCCTTTTTAAAGTAAAGAATAAGAAAAGGTTAAAACAGAACTTGTTAATGTTAAAATTCCGAGTTTCTAGTATTACCACTGCCAACCTAGGAAACATTAAGATGTGATGCATCATGTAGTCAAAACATCTGGCAGGCTGCATTTTTACACTTTTCACTGAGATCACATTTGCCAACACAGGCATAAGATAGAGCTGTTTCAAGGTTTTTATTCTAGAATTAACCACTTGATATATTTACAGAATAACTAGTATGCATTTCCTGCACTAAACATGAAGATAAACCCTAGCCTATTGTTTTCCTATTAGCATAAGTCCAAGCTCAATGTTTGGGGACATTTAGGCACGTAATTTCAGATCCACTGATAGAGAAATGAGGTTTTCAAGTTTCAAGAAAATATGTCACCTTTTTATGAATCTATGAAAGGAAAAACCTTGAACTATCTCATGTAACCCATGAATCAGTGACAAGGGTGCTATGAATTGGGAGTTACATTTCCTTCAATGGCTGATTTCTTCATCTGTTAAGAAAGATGTTTATTTGTCATTATATTACATAGAATATAAACAAGAAGATAGCTTATTGGCTATAGGTTAAATATCAAGACCGTTGGCTGATTACCCAGAGCTCAGGTATAACACAACACACTTTCAATGCTATCCTATAATATCATGCTAACTAATATACCAATACACTATTTCTCCTATTAAAATTAATTAGATAAATGACCAATATATTCTCCATGTGAGTTTTTACTTAATTGATCATCCTTGTGGATTATTTATACTATCACTGTTAAAAAATTACATAAATGAAAAATAATGAGCTCATTTGGATAGGAAGAGGCCGCTTATACAACATTTCATTCAAGAGAAATACACAGAATCCTGCCAGCAGCTCTGAGATGGGATGAACCTGAGCCAAGTGGGAGGGTTTTTTTGCAGGTGCATGCACAACTCCCTCAAGCCCTGTTCATGCACAGATTCTTCTGAAAAACCAGACAAACCCAGAAAGTGGGACTTGGTATAGCAAGTTTTCCAAACAGAATGCCATATGGTAATCTATGAATCATGGAGATTCCAAGAGAGAATTAGTACTGTTGTGATGCCAGAAATCTACCTAAGGAACCACAAAATTCCCACTCCCCCACAGCCTTACAAAAATTATGTAATTTTTTAAAATACTAGTGTGGTAGAGAAATTCAAAATGATTTCATATGAATAATGATTGAAAGAACTAGGGATGTTTGGCTTAGAAAGTAAAAATTCAAGGAGATCATCATGACTCTGTGTAACATTTGACGTTGAGGGGGCCTCCCTGGTGGCCTAGGGGTTAAGTCTCAGGGTTATCACCTCTAATGCCTGAGTTCAATTCCCAACCAGGGAGCTAATCCACATACAGCACAGCAGACCTCTCCTGTCTTGCCCACTGCTCCCCTTAGCACTGTATTTCAATAATTCTGCCTTTCTGCTCCCCATTGTGTCTCTGGTGAATCTTCTCAACCCCCACACCTCTGGCCTACACCCCAGTTCTTCTATGAAAAAGAATGACCTTGAGGCTCGAAAAAAGCAAAATGAAAAAGACCACACACACAAGGTATGTGTATCTGTGTGTGTGTGTGTGTGTGTGTGTTTCTGTGTGTACTTCCAAAAATGGTTTAGTAACTGAAGTAATGACTGAAAATAAACAAAATCAAGCATTTCCTGCGGGGATATTCCCTGATTAGCTGAAAATATGTGGGTAACCATCAGAGCCACACCAGTACCATCATGCAAAATGATCAAAAATAGTGAATGATCTGAAAATGCAGATCGTTTTCCCTCACACTGTTAATTCTTTATACCAGAACAATTTTGGATCCAAATGTGCTGATTTGAATATTCTAGGTTAACAGTTCCTTATGCCTCCAACAATTGCCCTAATGTTCAGTTTTGATCTGCATTTCCTTTAAGGAAATGGGAAAACATTTAATTGTTATGAGAAGATGAAACTGCCAGAGTTGCAAAAACCTTTTACCTCCTTTCACATGGGTAAGAACTATAGCATGCAGCCTG
Organism: Scalopus aquaticus; assembly: GCA_004024925.1. Taxonomy (NCBI): domain Eukaryota; kingdom Metazoa; phylum Chordata; class Mammalia; order Eulipotyphla; family Talpidae; genus Scalopus; species Scalopus aquaticus. Next base: position 79,299 of record PVIJ01007633.1, read on the forward strand.
GTACTGAATGGTACACTTTAATCATATGGGGATGTAGCATCTGATTGGGCAAGTGTATGAGAAACCTGAGACCTTGTTGGACATGAAGAATCTCAAGCCTTATCCCACACCTGCTCAATCAGAAGATAACTAGTGTTTGGTGTCCATGTTAGCATTTGAGAAGCACTAATTTGAACATATCTACATAGAAAACAGGGCCTGGTCTACTGTATTGAAACTTTAGCAAAGAGCTTGACTCAGGAGTGATGTTCTGACATACAGAGGCATGATGAGTCCTAACAGAGAAACTGGTGAAAACAACTGTCACAACTATGAATAAGATTTCATCCTTATATTGACATTATAACCTCCATTCAATTGATTGTAATTTTTTCATCTGAAGAAAGTACAGTAAGTCTGCTATATTGCATGTGAATAAACAAACCTTCAAATATTTAGAGAATCATCATGTTCTCATCCTAGTAAATCTTTTCTTCTCCAAGATAAATAGCCCAGTTCACCCAATCGTTTCTCATAATGACATTTCTGATATTTTAATGGCCCCATGAAAATATGGCCCTCTGAACAAGACACACTGTTCAAGATTTGATCTGACCAGCGCCAGCATGGTGAGACTATTTATCACTTGAGAAAGACATCTACTCAGACAAACTACGACTGCTTTAGCGTCTTTAAACTAAATTGTTCTCTAACTTGTTCGGATGTTTCTATTCTCACAGAGTTATTCTTTATACCAAAACAATTTTGGCTCCAAATATTCTGATTTGAATATTCTAGGTTAACAGTTCCTTATGCCTCCAACAATTGCACTAATGTTCAGTTTTGAGGTCATGCAATCCTGAGTTTTAAAGACTCTTGAAACATTTTGTTCAATCATCTCATTTCACAGATGAGGAAATTTAGGTCCAGAGAAAGAAGACATTTGCTTAAAAGGCCCTACGTAGGTTAATTAGCAGAGGTAGTACTGAAATGAAAACTGCCTTACCCCAGTGCTCTATTTCCATTATACCATTATTCATTATTTTGATGTTCACTATAAATAAAAAATCTAAGTGAACAGTAAACATTATAATAAACTGCTAGATATTTCCAAATATCCAGGAGTTTGATCTTTGGTGACTAAAATTGATACTTTTCTGCTTTTTACTTTTAGTATAGCTCTCTGATAGTTTACATATTCAACTTCAGCAGTCATTTGACTGTAATGGAAGAAAGTCTGGCCCCTAAGTGTGTTTTAGAAGTGAAATTTTATGCCATGAAAAATCATATCATTTCTTTTACTAAAGGTGTTCATCACTGTCTTCTTGACTGACTAGATTGACCATTTGAGTTAACTGTTTTGATAGGTGCTTGGAACTGGTTGCATATATATATATATATATATATATATATATATATATATATATATATATATATATATATATATATATATATATATATATATATATATATATATATATATATATATATATATATATATATATATATATATATATATATATATATATATATATATATATATATATATATATATATATATATATATATATATATATATATATA
>PVIJ01007634.1:0-80868 GCA_004024925.1 Scalopus aquaticus
CAGTTCTTTGTTCTTCTCATTTAATTCTATTATTTTTTTTTATTATGGCAATTCTGAATTCTTTATCTGGTAGGCAGATGTAATCTTCTATGTCCATATTATTGGGTTCTGAAGAAGGGTTTTCTTTCTGTGGTGAATTGTTTTGAGGGTCATTTGTAATTCTTTTTCTTCCTGTTGTTGGCCTTCTGTTTTGCTCTGACCGTTGCATTCCTGTGCTGTTGGTGCTGGCAGGCATGGTCCTTGGTTCTACTTGCTAGAGGGCAGCAGCAGCTCTGCAGGCACGACCAGAGGGTGGGGGTGTGGCTGTGCGCGTGTGGGGCTGGAGGGCGGGGCCGCGGACGGTGCAGGCAGCTGGAGGGCAGGCGGGGGCCTGGCTGTTTGCCGGCTGGAGGTCAGCTGTGCGCACCCGCTATCCTGTTTTTAAATGACAAAGGAAAACAGATAAATTGAAGATCATCCTGCCTGCCAAGTGCTCTGCAAAACTTTACAATTTATGGGTTGCCAATGACATACACTCAGTTGCTTTAGAAGACTGGCTAGTGTACAGGTTTACTAATATAATGTCATAAATAAAGGAAACAGGGATTGCTTATTACCTGGGAAAATAAAGAAAAACAACTCCAATCTGCTAACTTTGCCATATTTTAGTTGGTGTTCCCATCCATTTCAAAGCATTAAAGTATTGTCACTAAATACATAATCAAAGTCTACTGTTGAATTTAGTTCTTGTTTCAGAATATACTTGTACCTAGAGTTATTTTAAGCAGTATATAATGCTTCCCATACACCTACAACTTAATCATTCACCTGGCCTTTCTTGAAGGAAGATAACATTTGTACAGATCACTGGGTGTCAGACTCAAATAAAGAAGAAATAACTGGTCAACTAGCAATTTAGATTTTCAGCAATCTGTGACAATGACATTATGATAAACTTGACAGAGCTATTAAACTATATACCACATGGTCATTTATATTAAGATTTTTGGAATTATGCCTTAATGTACATTTTTCTGGCTTTTTTGATTACAGGAAAACTAACTCAACTTACTTCTTTAAAAGAGCTATTTTCAAGATCATGTGTGAACCAAAACTGTAAAGAAGGCTTGCATACTACTTGCCTTTTGTCTTGCTTTTTCCTTTTCTTTTTATTCCTTTTTTAGGTCATTTGGTCACTCTATTAATTTTTGCTTTTTCTTCATATTTGCTGTTTTTTTTGCATGAATGGTTATTTCAATTTATCTAATATTCCTCAGCTATAGCAAATTTTTACTCAAGGTGGCTTCTTTTAATTAATGTCGTATAGTAGGTCGTTTATGTGAAGGTTAGTTATACGTAAAAAATACTTAGCATATAATTGTAACTAAGAAGAAAAAACAATTAATTTAAATGTTTCTTAACTATTCTTCCTAGCATTGTAAAACCCCAGTCTTTTATACACATTTTAACCTTTTTAGTAGTCTGGAGGATTTTATCATTGAAGCTTAGGGAGAGTTCATTCATTGTGCAGAACACTATAGACGTCCCCATAGAGTCATTAACTGTGTTCTTTAACTGTTTGGTCTACTTCTAAAAAGTAAAACAATTTTTTGTGTCCTGGGAGTAACCTGATTGCTAGCCTGAAAGGATTACAAAGTAATATATAAAATTCTGTCCAGCAAAATGGATAGCCAATATAAAAGAAGAAAGATTATTATTGCATTCTAATGATAAGCATTCAGATTTTTTGTTTTTAACATAACCATGGAGAAGGAATTTTGTATTTCTAGTTTAGTTGTACCAATTATAAGACTCTCTAATTGCAGTGTGCTTGCATACCAAGAATTATAGAAATAAGGAATTTTTGAAAATAGAAACCAAAAAAGATCACCATTAAGTGAAAAGTAAAAAGGTTTCCTTATGTCTGCAATTCTAAAACACATGCCTTTTTGTTTAGTATCTCTGAAATTGTGTGCATCTTAAAGTTATTGGTATGTTAGTGATACCTAAGATAATAGTACACAATAGTACATGACAATGGGAACTTTGTCTCACTGAGTTCTATTAAATTAGCAGTAATACAGAAAATAAGTAATATCCCCATTCAAAAAAAATGTACTGTTAACAAGCATTTATATCTACGCTAAACTATTCAAGTAATGATTTTTAAATCACAGAATAAAAGCATAGAAAAATACTAAAATGATGCTTAAATTCCAGTTTTTCAATTATATTTCTCATGATAAGTATAAATACTTTACCATTATTTATGTTAGACCACATTTGTAGAAGCCAGTGGATTTGCCCACAGATTATCCTACTAAAATGTAGAGCTGTGTTTAAAATATTTCAGAACTAATAAGATCATTGTACAACATTATACCCTCCTATACACACACACTCATACACTTTTACACTTTAATTAGAAAACAGTTAGTTCAATTATCTTTTTCTAGGCACAGTCATCAATCAAGTAGTTTCTAGTATCACTAGACCACTTAGAATAGGTGATAGCCTCTCCAATAGTCCTCTTAGAAAGCTGTTGACATTTTGCATGTTTTAAATGATCATTTAATGTCATTTTTTTCTGATTAAAAACTACGTATCTTTAAAAGAACACTTGAAAAAAAAATTAATGTTTTAATTTTCTTCTGAAGTGAAATTTGTTTAAAACTATCAATATAGCATAGAAACAAAGGTTACGGATAAAACATATATATAATGTTATTTTTATTCTTTCTAGAGTGTTTTCCATGTGTCTAGTTGGTCAAATCCCTTTTAATATTTAAAGTTATCCAAGAATAAACATTATTTCTTCAAATTATACTTTTTCTTTGACTTTGTGATACCTAAAATACCTATATGAACAAATCAGGTATCTGACAAACTAGACAGTTAAGTAACTAAGATTTGTTTGAGTTTAATAAGGCTGTGTGTGTGTGTGTGTGTGTGTGAGGGAGAGAGAGAGAGAGAAAGAGATATTTGATAAAAATGGGAAGTAGATTATCACTTATCTAAACATGATGAACAGACTGCTATATACATTTAATCCAAAATTTAACTGATTTTTTTAAATATTTTAAAAATATTGTAGGATTGGTCTTGCACTTTTTAATAGCAGATAAGTAAAAAGGAGTGATTGTTTTACATTCTAATCACAGCTACTCTACTTCTGAGAATATAATAATCCATACAGTTTTTGAAATTCCAAGAGCTAGCCTAGCCAAATAAATGGTCTACAAGGGTGCTTTTATTACTGGTAGAAATGAATAATTTTTTAGTATTCCACCTTAACCTGAGAGTATTGAGACAAGTTAAAAACCTGCAAAAATCAGGCTTCAGTTAATAATTCATGTTATTAATGTGTCATGCTTACGAGAAATGGGAGTTAAAACTGAATTTTAAAATGACTGCAAGGTGTGTGGAGTGAATACAATCAGTTAATTTACTTTCCTCATGTTTACTTTTTAATTTGTTAGTGCACATACTGAACCTTGGATCGATATTAAAGTGTATATGATAGAAAAGAGAAACAGGAAATCCAAGTTTATGTGTTCATGAGTGTTTGCTGACACAAACTACTTGATAACATAATATTCAAATTTTGGAAATGATGCATAAACGTGTGTGTGCGTGTGTGTATCCTAAATTAGACTAATGTGATGTACCTAGGTGCTAATTTTATATTTGAAGATGTTAACATTGAAAACAATTGCTTACAGAATTTATACTGAGGCATCCTGTTCAAACAGAGAATGCCTTATACCATAGTGGGCTTTCTTATAAAGTGAAAATATGAAAACAGTTCTTACATTGTAGAGAGAAAATAACCATCAAGAAAGAGTAGAAAAATAAAACTGTAGACATCCTCGAGGCAAGCAGAGTACCACAACTCTTTTCGCAGTGTCTCTCGTTACATATTGATGCTGACGATGAACTAGTATCTACTCGTCTCCCCCCACTGGTGTCATCAGTCTGAGCCTTCAAAGACTAACGCTGAAATGTTATGCCTCTGCCAAAGAAGAGCTTCCACAAACATTTGTTAACTATTGAATGAATAGCAGCTTATGTTGAACATTCAGTCCACAGCCATGAAAGAAATGATGAAAAACACAAAGTGACTTAGGTCACTGCTCTATATTTTTGTAAAAATGGTGGCCGAGCTCCTGCTTGCCACTTTATGTTCCCTTTTCCACACAGCTTACGGTACATGCAGCAACCAGCCTCATCATATCACAAAGGATATTGTGACTCTTCAGTTATAGATAAACCTGGGGCCAAAACGTGACTCTGTGGCTTTGCTGGATGTACTATAATCTCTCTGAGCTTGGTTGCTGCAATTAAAATTGGGAATGGAGGAACTATTATTGTTTGTGAGGTTATTTTGAAACTGAAATGCATAACATATTTTTCTCTGAAATGAATATGTTCAGGCTTCATTTTTATTCCCCAGAAATGTCTGTGAGAGAAAAGAAAGGTCTATACCTTTGGAACTAGAGCAGACACTAGTTATGGAATGTTCACTGAGAGGGAAACAGAATGTTTCAACATTATTTTTCTTAGCTGCTGGAAAGAAGGATTTTAGAAGCAGGCAAAGTAAGGTTGGGGTAATAATGGGTAAAATACCATGTTTATTTTGCCAGGCAGGAATTACTCTAGAGATGGCATGTTAAGATGATCCTCAGTTGAATTAAACAAATATGGCTTTTTAAGCACCTGTTACTACCAGGCACAATAGAATGTGCAAGCATTAGACCAGTTGGCCAGGTAGGACACAGATACAACCTGTAAGAATTTCCCAATTAGTGTGGGAGGTATTTACAAATTCATAACACGCATTTATAACACACACACAAATATAATTAATTTCAGAGTGCTATCTGTGATACAGATATGCTCAGAGAATTATTTGACACCAGTATCAGCAGCTTAGAAGAAAGAGGGATGGAGAAGAACATGACAAGGACATTATTTGAAAAAATATTTCATACACTGCCATGTAAGTACAATTCAGACTAAGATAAATTTCAAGCAGCCAGAAGGGTGACCTTTATTTTTTTGAGCATTTGAAACCATTAATATTATATATTATATATATATATATGTGTGTGTGTGTGTGTGTGTAAAATCAATGGCAATGAGATCCTGATTTATGGCCATATGGCTGGATTAGAAAAAAAATAAATTAAACATAGCACTAAATATAATGAAGCAAATAACATTTATTTATAATTTGATTTCAAAATTTCTATTTATGTTGCTTTACAGTGTTTCCCAAGCAGGAACTTTTGAAGCACTGATCAGTATTGTCAGTTCTCATATTCTGCAGGCATATAGTCAGGCATGCAGCACTGGAGGGATCAGACAACTCAAGGGCTGCTCAGCACAAATGCAGAATAAGTAACTGCAGTAACTCTCTCTCTTTAATATTATGTATACTATTGATAGTAGCACAATATAATTCTGAATTATTAAGAGAGTTTGATCTATTCCTGAGATTATAACAGCACATCCCCATAATGTCTTGTCACTTATTGATACATACAGAATGAGAACTCAGTGGTAATCATTCTCTTAAAATTACACAGCTTGTTGGAAGACAGTTGTTTATTAATGTCATTATTCTACTTCTGTGATGTATCTTTCATACTTTTCAACTTAATGTTCAAAATATTTAACACTAAACAGATTCCAGAGAGTACAAACTCCAAAAAGATCACACCCATGGCATATACTTTTTTTTTTTTCATGACAAAGAACCATATGTAAAGAAGTTTTCCTCTAGTTTCATGTTCATTAAATTCTTTGTTTTATATTGCTACTGATTTCATTAGGGAAAAAAAATCCTCTAGTTAGTATATTTGGCTATATCCAAGAACAACATTAATGGAAGAGTCAATGATTTCTAATATTATCATAGAAATTGGAATTTTTAGTCACAGATAAGTAATTGGCAATAATAAAAATAGCATTTCTTAAATGATTCTGATACAGTGATATGTATGTGATTGGAGAAAGTAATAAAACAGAATCCTTAACTCCAGTAGCTTTTTGACTAACAGCGATTTTAGTAGAGATAAGATATTTTATCCTCTCTTTAGTATGTGGTCAGCTGGGTGTTAGGTACTACTGAGCTTGATGGCTTGAGGAAAAGGAAGATGCAAAGAAAGAAAAGATTTTACATTTGTATTTGTCACCTTGTTGATTTCTGTTCCAAATGTCAGCTGCACTTCTTAATATGAAACAAGTAAATCATAAGACAACTCCAGTACCTGGATGCTACTTTCTGAATTAATCATACATTTCTTTTCTTCTGAAATTGTCTCTTCATCTTACATTCTTATATGACAGTTCATAAGAAACCAGTATTCACTCATGGTTTTCTTATATCTCACAATCAGATCTTGAAAATAGTTGGCTGGTGCTAGGGGACATTGCATGATTTTTCTTCCAATTCATCTCCTTTATAGCCTTGAAAATCTGAAATAATGAATATTAACATTCCTCTCACATTGATTGGAAAAATAAGTCACAGTGAAACAGAAAAGATTATGCTGAAGATATGGGCACCTGGTATTATTCAATTTGGGGGGAAATGGTTTGGTACTTTATCCTTCATTTATTGACTTGAGGAAATAAGATTTCTTTGATTACTGAGTCAAAATTGCCTCCAGCTAAAACTTTATCTCCATTTAACCTAAAGATAGGATTACTCAGATATTAAATTGGAAAAATAAGTTGATTATAAAGAGACTTTTCAGAGTTGTAATCTGCTTTATCAAAGTGTTAATATGAGACTTTTCCATAGGACACCCCCATATTATACCATGATGAAGAAAAATGCTTGCCAAACACAACCTATTTTTAAAAAGGGATTATTTAATTAGTTATTTTCATTTCCAGGGAGTCTAGCAATATACTGTGGGGAATCATTTAGTTTTCATTCATTATAAGAGACTATAGTTTATATTTCCCCCAGGCAGAGATTTATCTGACAATTTGAATGCTTTGGTGCCAGAAACATCTAATGATTAATATGATATTAAGGAGATGCCAAGTGACATGACATTTTGAATCATTTTCAGTAACTGCTCATGATTAATGATTGTGCTTATGTATGTATTTTAATTTTTATTTAAGAACATCTTCCTTGAGAAATGCAGTGGGTGTTCTGCTACTCTTTATTAAAATAGAAGTGAACGTATGCAAAACCTGGTTGAAAATGTAGGGTCTCGTCATAATGGAAGTCAACCTCTCTCACCATGACTTTGAGTCAAACTTTTGCTTTATCACAATAAAAGAACAATAACAACAGCTTAAGAACTGTGTTTTACTGAGTGCACACTGATTTCTATATAGCTTACTATGTGCTTGCCATGTAATGTTTCTAACGTGTGAAATAAGTGCAACATATGTTATTCTCCCTTTAATGTGGCGATTAACTCAGTTTCTACACTTTGGTGTTTATTAGTACTTCCCAGACTTGTTGAAAGAACGAATATCTTTGATGACATTTTCCTTCATGTCTAACCAAAATTGCAATAATCTTCATAATCTATTACAAAATACATTTTTTGAAGACTCACTAAGTCACTTTACATACATCACAAGTCAATGGTATAGTACATGTAATTGTTACCTATTTCCCAAATAAATTATTTTTGTCAATTGTACAGTCTTACAAAATTATGCATTTTGAATATATTAGTGTTACTTATATTTTACTTATACATTTATATAGATTATACTTTAGTAATAAGTTAAATAATCATATATTAAACAGATAGTGTTTAAATCTATGAGCGTTTTTATTTTATTTTATTAGCTTTGCAGTTTTGGTTTAGCTGAGCAATTAACTTTTAAAACTACCAAGACACCAAGGATATATTTTCATAACCATCTGCTAAGCAAATTTTTGTTCACAAGTAATTTCTATTTTCTATAGATCTGGGTAATTGGGAAAAAAAGGTTAAAATAATGAAATGTTTTCTCACTAACACAAGGTAAAATTTGTCTCCTGGTTGCCTCTATTTTATGCAAATTAGCATTTCTATAGATTAAAAATAAAAGCCTAGTGACTATTAAGTTAGAAAATAACTTCTTTTGCTATTTTTGAAGCATTTGACTAAACTGAACGTTTTCTAAGAAAAGCAAATACCTTGTTCTTATTTGTAGAAGAGTTTTTAGAAATGACAGTGATTCTTCCATCTCCACTTTGGGTTAATGACACTGCTTTATTTTATGTTTGTGATTTGAAGACCCTTAACTGATTCTTGGTTAAGCCTATAGGCAAACATACTAAGGTAGTGAGCTATCCAACATGAGCAAGGTGGTAAGATAGAAGTTTCTGAAGAACCTAATTATTTACATAATTGCAAAATATGATGAACATTATATTCTCTTTTTAACAAAAACCTTAAGGAAAAGCATAAAACTCTATTTTTTAAGGTTTTTTTCAAAATTTGCAATTTCTTGGTGGGTAGTGAAGGATTATTTGATTTTAAAGCTTTATATGTGTCATATAATTTTAGCATAAGTTTATAAGAAATATATTTAATCATTAAGCTGAATTATATAACAATAATGTATTCTGTTAGAAAATACCCGAATATAGCCATTTATCCCATTGTGGGTATTCTGTTCAACACATTTACTATTCTTTACTTATTTCAACAACTGAATATTGAATGTGAGATTTAAGACTTTCAAATATCTTTACTTCTCTGAAGTGTATGTATACATTATTAGGTAGCTCTGATATAAAGTTTAGAAGGTTTTTTCCTGCAGATATTTTCTTATAGAGATGAACATTTAACCTGGATACCACACAACATCTAAGTTCATTTTATCGCTGCATATAATAAATTTGAAAGGAAGCAAAAATTTATTTTCTTGTTTTGATATGCTGACTCATTCATTATATTCCAAAAAAAATCTAGAAAAAAAGTATTGAATAAGAGATTATGTGAAAATGTGGCTTAACTTCATATTTGAATAAAATTGTTATTCTATTAAATTGTCCTAGAACATTCTGTCTGTAAAAATCATAAAGCATCCTGTGTTTTAGTAGTTTTTCATTTGTTTTGTATAAGATACGATGTTGAATTTTCCTTTTCAGAACTACTAAAATCATTGCAAAGCCTTTGGGGTACTTCCTTATCTAGACATTAGTAAATGTATATTAACAGAGTTTATTTTCTGTGTCAGCTCTGCATTGGCAATGCTGATGAAAGATTTGTTTTAATGGGAAAAGATCATTGTTCTTATTCATTACCCTTCTTTAGTCCCCTTCCTTTAAAAAAATTAGCTAAGATAATCCTTTTTTTATTTTTAAAGATTTTATTTATTTATGCATACAAGCTGGGGTACGGGCCAGAGGTGTGGGGCGGTGAGAGGGTTCACCAGAGACAGAGCGGAGAGCAGAACAGGCAGATCTACTGAATACACTGCTGAGGGGAGCAGCAGGCCAGGCAGGAGAGGTCTTCTGTGCCAAGTGGGAATCTCCCCGGGCAGGCATCAAACTTGCTCCACAGTGCTGCATTTAACTTTTTGTGCTACCAGGGAGGCCCTAAGAGAATTCTTTTAGAAAGGATGATACAGAGATTTCCCATATACCTCATCCCCACACTTGTATAGCCTCCCGCATTATCAGTTTCTTCTGCCAGAATGGAACATTTGTTACAATTGATGAACCTACGAAGACATACTATAATCACCCAAAGTCCATAGTTTATGTTAGGTTTCACTGTTGTATATTGTGTAGGTTTGAACAAACATATAGACATATATCCACCATTACAGTAACATACAGAACATTTTCACAGTCCAGAAAATCCTGTGTTCTGCCCATTCATCCCTCCCTTCCTCTTCTAACCATATAGTGTTTTATTTTTTCTCTTATTGAACTAACATTGTTTTGTGATATTATATAGGTTTCAAATTTATGTAAGTTTCAAGTTCAGTGCTTCCCTCCTGATATCCACTAATGTGTGTTAAATTATAGAAGTTTATTTTTGTTTTATTTAGTCCATCTTCCTGTTTGTTTTCTTTGTATACCGCATATGAGTAAAGTCATATAGTTTTGTCTTTTTCTGTCTGGTTTATTTCACCAAGCGTACATTCCTCTGTATATACACAATGGGATACTATTAAGCAACTTAAAATTAAAAAGAGATGAAATCCTGCAACCTGCAACAAGATGGATGTATCAAGATTTTTTTGGTTTGTTTGTTTTTAATATGGAAGGAGCACAAAAAACATAGCTGAGGTTGTAACTTAGAAGACAGTCTTAAAAAATATATTTGAAAGAAATATTAGATCCTTCCTGCAATTCTAATATCTCTCTGACTATATAAAAGTTACCTATTTATTTTCCTTAGATTTTTCATTTTCTTTATATTTTTAGAAGTGAATGCATAATGTAGAAGTCACTAGAATTTAAATCCACTACATAGCTCTATTTTGCTTTCCACCATTGTACCACAGAATTTCAAGGTATTCTGACCTTAGAAAAGTGCTCATTTTGCCCCACCTTGTCATCTCAGTGGATTCCTGTTTAATCTCTTGGGTTTCTCTTTGACTTGAGACTTATACTTGACCTGAGATCACATCCCATCTGAAGAAAAGCATAACTGCAGTGTGCCAGAAAGTGGCTATATAACTGATAATTGGATTTGGACTGTGATTTATCTCTCGAATAAAAATCAGTTTTTGACAAGCTAATATTGATTTATAACAAAACATCAGCGGTAGTACGTTGTGGTTCTTATATTGATATATATTTACGAAAAAATCTTAAAAGATATAAGTAACTTAAAAACATGGAAATGTGTCTTCTGTGCAGCAGTGTTGGGATGTTGACTTCAGTATTTGGCTTGTGCTTCTTCAAGCAACGGAATCTCACCTTTAGCACTTTGTCTTGTGCCCTTTTTATCTTTCCTGTGCAGATGCGTATTTTGTAGGATGACAAGTATAGGTAGACATATGCAGGTTTTAGATTTGTAGCCTTCCAACTATACAAACAAATGTTTCATCAAACCAAGTTGTTATCTTCATAGTTGGTAGAAGATGAATTGTGCAGATCAGGTGAAGGCCTGAGTAGAAGATACTAAAATCATTCCTGGCTGCAGAAATGCATTCAGCACTTGAGAAGCCCATATGCTTTTCTTTTTTGAAAGAAGATCTGATGTGAACTAAAACTTATCTTCTGTTGTCCTACAGCAATGCTGTTTATTGAGGGAAAAATGATAATCTTAATTAGGTTTTGTTGACTTTTATGAATAACCTCAATAAGAATATTGACCTTCGAATTAGAAACTATAAATACTACTAAAGAATACCACCTTTCTGCATTGATACCTTCAATAATTAACTTTGGAAAATATTAATGGACAATTTCCTATTATAATTTAGCTTATCTATGGGTTAATTTTTCCTAATTCAAAACAGTTCATTTAAGCTGGTACTATATCATAATTGACTTGTGATAACACAATGTGAAGAAATGCATAGTCATATTTCATGAGAAAATAGCTAGATGACTGATAATTGAATTTGTAATATAATAGTGATAATAATGAGAATTTGAATTATCATTCAAGACATGGTATTCCCCTGCCTCCAAGAGCTGATTTTTTATATATTTTTAAGCATTCCAGCAGGAAGTCTTTCTGATCACTCAGTATGTTGAATCCTTAAGAGTGTTAATTTCTACATTCAAAAGATTGATTCAAGAAAGAAAAAGAAGTAATTCCAAAGGCAATGATTTGTTTTAACTTACTTTAGCAGACAATATTGAAAACTACCAATTTGTGAGGCACTGTGCTAAGTGCTTTACAAAAAATAATGAAAAAGTCATGGTTTCTAACTTTAACTTTTTAAATTATATATTATCTAAAAGAAAAAAAATCATGCACAAATAATTGCACTTCATTATTAATCTGGACATCCGTGAGCTCTCCAGTATGGAAAATATCATCATCAAATGCCTAATGGAATGTGGAAAATCCATTAGTGGCCATAGAATCATTTTCTAAGATTTTGAAGACAGTGCACATATATTTAGGTTGAGAAGCCCATCTTAAGAAGAGAAATAACTTTTTCTTTAAGGCACATGTGTATTTTATGTGCAATCCAAATAAGTTTTACCAACTTTTGAAAACCCTTTTAATGGGTTTTCATTTATGAATTTCCCAAAGTACGGCTGCTGTGGTCAATATGACGTTTGTGTCCTGACACAGAGAAGCAGTCTGCAGGCATGGAGATAAACAATCACCACATGGGATTTTCACTTTAAGTCCTTTTAAGATGATCACCCCCAGTGCCATGACCAAGAAACCTCTACTGTCTCCCTGAGAAGCTATGAGTGGTGAGTGAAGGCATGGCTGTGCTTGCCTGCTCTCCTTCACACCTTGTCCAGAGAGCTCCTCTACCGTCTCCCCTTCTACAGATAAAATGGCACCCTCAAGCTCTATCAACTTTTCTTACACTTCATCTCTTTATTCCACATTTGCCCTCATTCCTCTGACACTACATCCCAACACCAGAAAAATGATAACTTGAGAGAAATCAGTGAGGGAATGCAGGTGTAGGTGACACGATTCACCAGAAACAAAAATAATCTTTAGGGCGCTTTTTCACCTGAGGTCACGGGTTGAGGAATAGTGGCCTTGATCTCTCCCTCACCAATTTAGTCTGACTTCAAGACACCTTTAAAATAAAACAAGCACTAGAAATAAAGGGAAGGCTGCAGTCCAAGTGGCACAGAGAGCAGTTTATGCTTGAATCAGCATTAATTTCTGCAGTATTCAAGGTCATCAGTAATCCATTCGCCAGCATTTGTGATCAGCACAATTATCGTGCTATACTAAGTACAGCAGAGGACTCACACTCCTGTGAGGAGATGAGATGCTCAGAGAAAGAGGATGAAATGTCTAAAGGAGATTTGTTTTTTACATGGATTTAATTTGAAATCCTTTCATTCTGAAGATGTCTGGATATTGAGATAGAGCAAATGAAAGCAGTACATTGCTGTTACGGATTCAGCCATGCATCGCATTCATTTGAAAGGCTTAATCAGCACACTCAGGAACAAGGTGTAAGACATCTTGAGGCACTGCTTACTTGTCAGTTGCAAGATCAATAAAATACAGACGCCATCCTTTTGCCACACTCCAGACAATGAGTTTGCAGAGTGAGAAGGACTTCACTTGAAGATCTTACGGTTGCACTGACTGGGCAAAGTCAGAGTGGAGAAGTCACTCAGGAGGGCTCTGAGGCTTGGCCCCAGCTGACCTAGCTGCGCTTGCTCTTCCTGCCAGGTGATGTCACTTACTTTTTCAGAGTTGGGTCTCCGGTCAGAAGGCATTTCCAGGCCATTTAGCCAATTCAGACAGAGGTTATTTTAACTAACTTTGTAAATGATACCTAAAAGCCTCTGGTAATAGATGTTGATTGGACTTATAAATTTAGAATTATTGCTAAGTCTAATTAGAATGATTGCTAAGAAGAAAGCAAGCCTAATACAAAGATGCATAAAAATAATTCTGACAGCCAGAAATACTGTTGGGTGTTCTTGGGTTTGGTCAAACACTGAGCTTAAACTTTTATTTCTTCATTTATGACTTCATGGTATTGTTTCTTTATATGTCTGTCTTCCCACAAAAATATTAACTCTGAGAACTGAGACGTTTTTTCCTTTTTCATTCCTGTAGTGCAACTACCTTGAAAAATGTCATATATAGTAGGCATTTGATAAAATGTGTTTTTCGAAGCTGATTTATAAACGAAAATGTTTGAGTGGAGGATAGATGGATGGATTGATGGATGGATGGGTCGGTGCATAGAAAGGGATCAGTAAATTACTCAGGATTGAATTAGTTTCTCCATGTCACATATATATGCCAATAGTAGTAGCAGGTTAATTTCTTAACTTAGGAGGATACAGGCCACCATAAAACCTCTTCTGTGACTCACCATCGTAGACTGTCACCTACTGTTTTAATGTATACCCATTTTTTAATAGCTCTGTTCTAACCTGAATGTCACTACTGATAAATTACATGTTAATTCTCATATCCTCTTTCCTAGTGTATATAAATACACATTCCCATATAAAATAGCAGCAGGAGAAAAAGTTCCAGATTAACCTTTGAAGAATTACTGAAACTCTTCATTCATTCTATCAGTTGATACTGTTTTCTGT
Organism: Scalopus aquaticus; assembly: GCA_004024925.1. Taxonomy (NCBI): domain Eukaryota; kingdom Metazoa; phylum Chordata; class Mammalia; order Eulipotyphla; family Talpidae; genus Scalopus; species Scalopus aquaticus. The sequence continues at coordinate 14,183 of PVIJ01007634.1, forward strand.
TTTTGAAGCAGAACCTTTGAGTCTTAAATCCAAGACTCATCTTTTACAAATTTAACTTCCCTCCTAACAAGTTTCTTCATTCATGAAATGAACATGATAGTCATTTTTCTTTAAGTATCATTTTAATTATGTTCGAAAAACACATATGGATGCACTTTTCAAACTTCTGAATGTTCACTAAAGACTGTTCTTTTACATCAAATAGTATTTCATATCACTTCCAGCACTTATAGGTAGTGACAGGAATGTACAGCTTGTAGTATCTACTTATAAACACGTTGTTCATTGCTTAAGGTCACTTAATCTTAGGTGTGTAATCATTTGCATTCTAAATTGCAACTCCTTCAGTTTTTATAATTGTTGAATTTAATAGGACATTGGAGAAGTGGGTAATACAGGCAAAAGGAAATTGGATTTTGAACTTTTTTTTATTATGATGGCATCTCTTTGAATGTGGTCCAAATGACTAGTGAAGAAAAGCTGTTGTTGTGATAAATTGCCACTGTGAAATAACAGATATGACCTGGATTGGCTCTTTAGTTTACTGTGTAGCAGAAAATAGAAAGCCTCTTATCACCAATATTCAGCACATGACATTGGGCTCTTCCTGTGCAAACAACCACGAGCAGCTAAGGGTGCGCCCCTGAAAAAGCCAGCAGCTGCGGCAAAGTCAGATCACCATGATGGGAAGCCTCTGAAGGAAATGTGCCAGTGGCCTTGCAGAACTGAGCTCATTCATTTTTAACAATTTATAGTTACAAAGACAAAGCACTTTTTACTCTTTATTACTTCATTGCATGTGTTAGGTGTTATCATAACCCCATTTTTTTAAAACAAGAGAAATTGACAACTAATAACCAATAAGGACTTAAGCAGATTCATTCTAGAGCCCCCAGCATCATGTTTCCTCTGCTGGGCTTTACTGATTAGCCACAGTGTATGTAAGTGAATGATGAAAAGCGTTAAAAAACAGCATTTGCAGGGACTCCCTGGTGGTGCAATGGGTTATGTCTCAGCACTATGAAACTATCCAGAGCCACTGCAGCACGAGTTCAATCCCCAGCCGGGGAGATTCCCACATGGCACAGCAGACCTCTCCTGTCTCGCCCGCTGCTCCCCTCACAAGTGTATTTCAGTCTGTCTGCCTGTTCTGCTCCCCACTCTGTCTCTGGTGAATCCTCTCACCACCCTACACCTCTGGCCTACTCCCCACTCTTGTATGCATAAATAAATAAACCTTTAAAAAAAATGTGCAACTGAAGACTGAGAAAAGAAGTCTTCATAAATTTGACTTCAGGAATATGAGCTAGCTCATGAGAAAATAACTGGACAACCGTGAAGCCCTGTGGCATGCAGCATGCCAGTGCATATTTTTTTAATTATTAGGTTTTGTTGTTTGAAGGAAGGGTTAGTGAGGACATGACAAAGATTGGAAGCCTTATGGCAGGCTAAAAGACACAAATATATCTTTAAAATCTTTCATTGGTATTTGGCTTACATGGTCACACAACAGTTCACGGCAAATGTGTTTCCTGATATGTTGGCTAATGAGCAGAAGCTGGGAGTTTATGGAAGAGTGTGAGTTGAGATCTAATCTCTCTTCTAAACTGGTTATAAATTCAGTTAGGATGTCCAGGTCAGTATAAGATCTTTAGAAGTACACAACTAAATGTCATAGAGGTCTTGCTAAGACGATCATGCAGTTTAATTAATCAAAGCTGGTGCTAGCACTGACATTTCACTGACTGGCCTGCAGTGAATGGCCTCCATACCTGCTGCATTTTCACATCTCCAAATGGCACAAATCAAGGACAAGAACCTGAAACTACTTTAATGGTAATATTCTTAAAAAAAAAAAAAAAAGCTTCCTGCAATTTGTTTAAAATCAAAGTATCATAATGAAATGGTCTTAATGCTTTTTTGAATTATTTAAAGAACTTGAAATATAAAATGGAGAGCAAAACAAGAATCTATAGACTCAATATTTGAGTTTGCAATGTTCATTTTTACAGAATGTGAAAATCAAATCATTATCTGTGACTCCTAACACTGCAGTTATAAACATTATTTTTAATTTAATGACTTCAAAGTGATATAGGCACTTTCATAAAGTTCTAAACAGTTCTAGCTATGTGTTTTAAAGTTGATCTTATTTTGTAAACATAATATATCAAATGAATGCTTTATCAGCTTAAATGACAGAGATGTAACTTTTGCTGTATTAATTCCTTTACTAAAAAATTATATTGAGCTAGTTTCTTATCCACATAATTTTGTCCTTTAATAAAAAAAGTTTAAAGGTTTTTAAATCACTAGATAAATTTTAGTATTATGCTTAGAACTACTCACTATATGAGCTTGGAATAGAAAAAAGAAACATGTTTATACTTAAGAATGAATAGTTATCATTGAGAAAAACCTTTAAACCTGTTTTTAAAAATTATAATCCAGTTGCAGAATTCTTCCTTTAATATTTCCAAACAATCTATGCATAATCAATCACTGACAAATGCTAAATTTCAGTAACTATCACTATTAAAATCTAAAATATACTATGGCAGTCACTGATTGATTTGACATAAAATCTGACTTTTTATAGTGGCAGTGTACTCCTTTATATTTTCAGGAATTCTGAAAAATTTTAGCTATTTGTAAAAGGATCATAAAAATTATACAAATCTAATTTGGCAAAAAAGCTGAGTATAGTGCATGAAATTTTAAGTAAATTAGTTATTTACATTATATCATTATATAACTTATTTTGATTTTTCAAAACTGAATTAAAATTAACATAATTAGGGCCTCTCCGGTGGCGCAGCGGCTAAGCGCTGTGCTGTGGAGCTATGGGCAGTGGCAACGCAAGTTCAACGCCTGGCGGGGGAGATTCCCACATGGCACAGCAGACCTCTCCTGCCTCACCCGCTGCTCCCCTCAGCAGTGTTTCCGTCAATCTGCCTGTTCTGCTCCCCACTCTGTCTCTCGTGAACCCTCTCGCCGCCCCACACCTCTGGCCTGCACCCCAGCTTGTATGCATAAATAAATAAATCTTTAAAAAAATTAAATAACTAGGGGATCTAAATATATAACATAAATATATAATTTTATATTAGAGTTACCTGCATTTTATATTTCTAAATGGAAAAACATTTGGTGTCTAGGAATATATCATTAACCTTTGAATATATTATAATTTAAATTAGTATTTTAAATTGTTATCAAGAAACTTTTAAATTTTTAAGTCACAAATTTAAAGCAAAATAAAAGAAATTAAAGTGTTAAGAGCATAACACTTTTATGTTGAGTTGTGAATTTTGAACTAAAAATTTTAGAACTATTAATATTTTAATTTTTGATGGAATGGTATACATACTGCTATTTATAATGTCATAGCTTAACTGCTTACTTATGGAATTAATTTGTGAACATATTTTCTATTCCTTATAACCAAAAGTTACTGTTACAATTTTTAGATGGTAACAGGTTTATACATTGTACTTTTTATGGAAGTATAACTGATAGTAATTATAAAAGTTTAAGTTGAAAAATTTATGGGACTAAGAAATGCTAAGTCTGTATGAAAATAGGTTTGATAACAAAACTTAGGTGTGGACTAGTAAAGAACTAGTGGATTGGTAGATATTTCTTGAGACCTAGGATTTATGAGGTTATGTTAATCTTTGCAAATAAATATCTGAAATAAGGCCTTTTAAGGACATTGCGCTTTTGTTGACATGATCAAGGCCAAAGAATAAGAACGCAAGATATGAAATTGTAATGCACAAGAGAAGTAGCTGATCAATAGATGATACATTCAAAACAAAAAGAGTATCAGGAGGAAAAAGAATTATTTCCTTAATGTAGTGATCAATATCAGATTTGTAAAGTTAGGTGAAGCTTAAATGGCATGATGGTCAAATTAAAATCATTTAAAAAATAATCTGTCAAATTTAAGTTACATTTTGAATATGGATTATTTCTGATACATTCACATTTCTTCCCTGTTTGTTCCCAGAATGTTCAGGTCCATTGGGAATTGAAGGTGGAATCATATCAAATCAGCAAATTACAGCTTCATCTACCCACCGAGCTCTCTTTGGACTCCAGAAATGGTATCCCTACTATGCACGTCTTAATAAGAAAGGACTTATAAACGCCTGGACTGCTGCAGAAAATGACAGATGGCCATGGATTCAGGTAATAGTGGGATGGGACAAGGTTACTGCCAAGGAAGACAAGTGACAGCCCAAAGTGGGACTTGTCTTTATGTCACAGAGGCAAGGATGAGATAATGAAGGGTCCAGATTGTCTATAACTATTATAACGTGTTAACATTTTTGGTTCTAAATCCAAGTATTTAAGATGCATCTCAAAGAAGGAGGTTTTTACATATGCCATGGATTCATTAGTACTGTGTTATCATTGACATTTCAAGAAAATTAAAATTGCCTCTTTCCTTCTCTGTCTCAGAAGTGGTTCCACATGTGCAAATACGAAATATACAATGAATCGTTATGACAACTCCAATGTCTTCAGCACCTTCTTTCAATAGACGAGGACATTTTAATTTATATTCTTATTTTTTTTTAATTTTAGACAACATTTTTTAAATAGATGAATGCAGTCATATACTTAGATGTTGAATGGGTGATGATAGTAATGCCAATTTACTACCATACAAATTATCCAGTTAAATGGTTTTTGAGCACTTAGCTAAAGTGCTACACTAAATTACATATTGCATAGTTTCTGTGAAAGTTTATACCTTTTTTATGGGGGGGAATCACATTAGAAACTTCTAAAAGGAAGGAAAACTCATTATATAATGCAGGCAAGGAAGAGCTAACTATTATGAGAACGTCTCATGGAAAGTAACTTTCAGTGGGGATTAGCTACCAAGGGAGCAGCATATTCAAAGATGCCAGGTGGAGATGCCAGGTGAGATGCCAGGTGGAGAGCATCCTGGAGACAACCATAGCTCACACACAGATTGCTGGAGAAGTGAGGTCAAAGATAGGGTGTGAGTTTAGTGGTATTTAGAAACCATGTATACTAAAAGGTTTTGAGAATATTCCATTGGGAATGGGAGCTACTGCAGAATTTTGTGGTGTTTGAATAGCTGAGCTTTTCTATAGGTTTACTAAATGTTTTTTTCAGAGGTCATTTTAACCATGGGAATCCATGATGTGATATTTTTAGGTTCAATATATAGGGACTGCTTTACAAGTAGTTAATTGAAAGGGAAATTGATTTAAGACCAAGTACTATGATTCCTCTACCTTAGGCATTGTTCAGAATTACCTTAAGGGGGTATAGCTCAGTGGTAGAGTATTTGACTGCAGAATTACCTTAAAATGTTTCATTTTTCAGGCTTCTTATGAATTTTTATATGCCCTATATGCATTTCTTTAATCTAAATGAGATTACCTAGAATTTTTATTTTGTTTTCTGAATTTATATTTGCATGCTTTTGAGAAATTGCTCTTAAATTACACATGATTTTCCTAATCTATAGCAACATGTTCAAAGAGAATATCAGAGAGTAAAAATAAACCTTTATACAGTTTTGATCAACTAATGAAGTTCTAATTAAGGTTTGAAATAGAAAAAAAAATGTAGAATGCTTGCATTTTATTTGCCAAAAAATCACTCCAGGGATCATTTTTATTTGACTATTAGGAAATATATCTGTGGGATTGTGATCAGATAATACTTTAAAAATTAACATATATAGCAGAAATTGCAGAACAATTGAGAGAGGGTGCCACATGTTTGCTCCAAGGTTTCTATTTGGCAAATTATGTTTGTGAACATCAGTGATTGACATGTTTCAATAAAACATAAAAAAAAAATGTACTTTTGGAAAGATTTTTTGAGAAACACCTTATTAATATTTCATGTCTTGAGTTTTCACTTTTATTTGTCCCAGATTATTATCTACTTAACACTGTGTATTTGTTTGCCTTTCAAAGTATGAATGAACTTTAAATTCTCTTACCCCAGTGATTATAGGGAGAGATAACCTCAAAAGAACAAGACAGTGACTGACTTAGAGGAATTTAGATTAAATTTATCAACTTGAGTAGAATGATTAAATACTTCCTTTATTTTTAAGGGCACCATTATTATTTATTATTATTATTATCATAATTATTTTGCTTTTGTCTGAGGATAATTTTGAACTCAGAGAAATACAGTAAAAGTGAAAAAAAAAGGTGTAATATAAGATGAAGAAATCTTGTTTATGTTGCTTATAATAAGAGGAAAACTGAAAACTCACCACTGTTACTCAATAAATTCTTTGTGAATATTGTTTCTGTATTTTTTGATAGCATAATATTTTCTGAGTTAATGTTTAAAAAGAAAATAGTTATTGCTTTCTTAAAGGGAAATAATATCTAGGAGTATCAGGAAGTCTAATCATGTACCAAATTTTCTGTACTTGAGTATTATTAATTTCCCTTGTCACTTAACTCTTTTATTTATATGCAGGCCTTCAAATGAACATTTCAGTAGTTTGTTTAAACTCATCTCTAATGATCTGAGCACAGTATTCCCTTAATTTTTCAGGTGTGTGATACACACACACTAATTACTATTCAATTTCATTTTCGTCCTTGTCTTGATGAAATGAAAATTGAAATTGTCATTTTAAATTTACACACTCAGCGTGCAATTTGTTGCTAGCGCTACAATGTTCATAACTGGTTCTGGCTTTAAACGGTTTCTGCAGTAAATACAGTTGAACTAATATCTTTTATTTCTTTTTCAAGTTTTTCTAACCTTTATTTCCTCACCCAAATTTTTTTCAACAAATAAATGACCACCACCCTGAACACTGATTAGTTAATTAACATCCTAGAATGTCATTTTCTCTGACTTATGTTAGAAATAGCAAAATTTGCACAATTATGGAAATATGTCTTGGTTATCGCTTATAAAATATTAAAACTTTAAATTTCTGGGTACACTGCTAAGGTTAGTCAGGATGACAATATTTCTTACTTTTTTTTAGATAATTTATACCCCTGTTATTTTCCTGTCTTTTATACCTATGCATATTTAAATGTTATTTTTAAATTTCTTAGGTGATTTTGTTTTATATATATGTATTCTCTCTGGAACATCCATATATTTTTCAGATATTCATTTACTCATTCATTTAACATTTACAGAGTTAATATCTTTCTGTGGTCTAACCTTTATGACACACTAAAAAAAAATATAGCACTTTCCTTCATCATGCTCTGAATCTAGTATATGGGAACATAAGCAGAGTTGTTATTTACTGTTATTGTTATAAGAATATAATATGTATGGCCTGGTCTTATATCATCTGCTAAACATCACAATATTTTATTATAGCCAAACAGCCTATTTTTAGTAAATCTTTTAAATTAAAAAAAAAAACTATCTAGAATGTAAGGATAGAAATTCCAATTGCACTATGTATTACATAGTTATATTTATTAGTTACTAATATTTTTGATGAGTATACCAAGCAAAGCCATAATTTGCTTTGAATATTAATTTACCAGTAGTTGTTTCAGTACTACTATTTTTTCACTGAGAAAAGTGAGATTTTGTCTTTCTCTTAAATAATTCATTATCCTTCAAGAAAATATAGATATGATCATAATTTGTTCCTTTTCTATATACTACAGAATTCGGAGGTGGGGGTGGGAGATAGTTATTTCTCAAACTTTAATATGCACAAAAATCATGTATGTCACAGGATAAATGCTGAAACTTCTAGATTGTCCCACAGATATGTCCTACTGCAGTTCATCCTCAGATTGTGCTGTTAAAAGCATGTTTTATCAGTTCATAAAAATTGGATTTGTACTGCCTGAGTTACATTAAAAATAAATAAAGTTTAGAAAACGTTTTTGCTATTTGATCTGACAGTTTGTTGTTGGAATTGCAAGTAGTAATAACTGCAAGGATAAAAGGAGAGGGAAAAAAAACAGTGAAGAAAAATGAGGGAGTACAGTGTGAAATACATGACCCACAAAAAGTCTCTAAACTGGAGGGAGGCAGAACCATGTTTACATCTTGGTCTGAAGTGCACTCAATTTTAACAGCACATTGCAAGTGAACATTAATTATTAGTACTAAAATTTTAAGTATTTTTAACATTCAATGTTCCTAAATTGCTTTTGGATTCTTCTCTGTTTGAAAATACAAAATATCCCAAAGCAAGACCATCTGACTTTTGTAATTTTAAGCAAAAGAGTAGTGTAGAAAACAGCAGCTCGAAAGAGAATTATGTGAGTGCAAATTATGTTTCAAATTCACATTTCTGGACTATAAATTCCATATTTTTTTTTAACTTTGTGAACAATCTCACAGATTGAAAATGCTACAAAAAAGAGTAATCTATTTCATTCCAAAAGCCTGTATATAATGTATGTGAAAACTTCTTTGGGGTAATTATAGACACCTGGAGCTCCTTGAAACACCAAAGCCATTTTTTAAATTGCACAATTTTAGAAGTAAATTATTATTTTTTAAAAATTTCAGGTTGTTTTCTAGTTATGGAACCTGAATTGCCTAAAACCTAATTTATATTTACTACTTCTTTTATTCAAGTAGGGATGCCTTAGCCTGTTTTTTAACCTGAAAATGCTACATTCCCAGATATACTCTTTTCTATGCTAATCACCTCAATACGGCTAATTACATATGGATGTTAACATATTGCTTTGTCTAACGGTATTTTACTTAAAAACTATTAATCTCGGATGGACTCTTTTCTTGTAAGTTATTTATTTGAAATGAGTTTCCATAGATAGCTGTATATAAAATGTTAATTTTTAGTTTAAAAATAAAGTATTAAGTAAAAATGTCATGATGGATCTGTACTAAAAATAATATATTCAGTCTAGTTAGTTCATCACTTATCAAATTTATACTAATTCTAGTGCATATTCCTTACTTCTTAGCTTTAAATGATATGTTTTGGATCTAAACTCAAGATTCTACCTTATGGACTATGTGATTAACCAGATAGTAGCTGTTCGCTAATGTAAAGGAAGCTTCGTCTGGAATCTGTTCTAAGTTTTTTTCCTCCCTGATTTTCAGCTCTGAAGGTCTCTGGATAGCTGTTCTCCCTCAATGCTGTCTCTCTGTTATCTGCAGCTTTACTTAGGCATACGTACTTCTTGGTTTTCTATTGAACATCTACCACTCTTTAAGTTTATCTGCTTTATTTGATTCTCTATCAAGTAATTCCTGGAATTTCTGTTTTTCATTTCCAAAATTTGAAGTAACCAAACAGCTCTTCATTCCCACTCTGCCAACTGTTGTTTCAATCACAGCAGCTAACATACCTTTACAGCCACTGCTTATTTTTCTCTCTCATGTACTGTAAGCAACTTGAGTACAAATTATAGTGGATTTAACTCCAATTCCATAGCACTTTGAATAAAAAAATTATGTTGAGTAAATAAATATGATTTATAAAGTAGAGAATGTTAAAGAAAATAGAAAGGAGCGAGATAGTGCTTGCTTTCAAATGGTAGTAAAGCTGCACCATGGTGCAGATGGCCCTGGGGATGCCCAAACTAACCAGTGCTCTCTATATTCAGCTGCAATAGACCTGTATTTGAATTGGGTCATTTAAAGAGGATTCCGTTAGTGCCAGAGCTGGTACCTCTATCCAAAGTATAAAGAATGCCTCACCCATCCAGGCAACAGAGCAATGAAACCTTCTGTAAATCCCAGTGGCCATACTTTATGCCATAATCAATACAAACCACTTTTATAAGGAACTTTTGATGGGTATGGGTAATAGCCACAGTGTGTTTGTCAGGAAGTCTGCTAATTAAACCCTGAGTACAAAACACCAAAGTTTTCATCTTCTCCTATCCCAGTGACATTTTCTTTCTGAAATACTGAAAATTAAATGTTTGTTTTGGCTTCTTGCACATTTTTCTATATCTGTTATTATAGTCATTCCATAAGAGTTATAAAATTTAGACAGTGCTGTTGTTAAAGTAACTGTGCCTTCTCTAAGATTAATTTACCCTGGGGGGGAAATAACCTTTAAGATACTATTATCTCTCTAGCTTATGCAATTCATAATTTTTGCCTTTACAGGAATGTCAAAAACAAGCAAACTGCATTTTATTACTGTTACTCATAAAATATAGGATACAAAGAGATACAGGGCACTCTTTAATGTGATGTTTAGCATGTCTTAAGCTCTATATTTTGGCCATGAGGACAACCTCTCTGACTTAAGCAGTTGAGATTTACATGCATAGTTATCCATTTAGTTTCCATTGCCTTAAGAATGTTACCAGAGTGATACTGACAGAGTGAAAAGGAGAGGATCTGAAATGATTGAAAATAACAAAGGTCAAATGAAATTAAACTAGGGCCTTCCTGGTGGCGCAGCAGGTTAAATGCAGCACTGTGAAGCTGTCCAGAGCCACTGCAGTAGGGTTCGATAGCCAGCCAGGGAGATTCCCACATGGCGCAGCAGACCTCTCCTGCCTTGCCCACTGCTCCCCTCAGCAGTGTACTTCAGTAGATCTGCCTCTTCTGCTCCCTACTCTTTCTCTGATGGATCCTCTCGCCACCCCACACCTCTGGCCTGCACCCCAGCTGGAATGCATAAATAAATAAATCTTTAAAAAAAATGAAGTGAAGCTAGAAAACTAATCATTGAAACCTAATTGTGGAATGGGGGCAACCAGAGTTAGAGGGGGAAGAGAAGGTGAGAGATGAGAACATAGAAGGGAGGGAGCACAAAGGTCTATGGTGGTGGACTATGGATTTTTTGGTGGTAGACACACTACAGTCATAATGCCTAAGGCGGGTTGGGGGGGACCCTACATTTCTACAATAGAAACAATGGTGTAAACCAGTATTAACTCAATAAAAAAAATTAAAAAGAAAATAGTAATTTACTTTTATCATGAAAAAAATGCGATCAAAATTTAGAACCTCTGTTTTTACAATTATCTTGATTATATTTATGATGAACTTACTCTGATTCCTTCTTCATATCTAGTCACATAACATGTAGACAGTCTCTGGGTTATATATCCCTATTTCTGGCACTGAAGACTAGGAGATTGCTGAGTTCCTGTCATTTTTCAGAGTTTGTTATTGTAAATTTTTGCCAAACTACTCCTCTGTGAATATGAGTCCAGCTTCAACCAAAGGTGTTAAATTGCTTATGAGACCTGCTGTTTATGAATTAGTGGCAGCTCCTGTCTCCAGTACAACAATTTATCCTAATAGCTGTAGCAGCACCTTCTATAAGAGCAAAGAGGGTCCAATGCAGTGTATGCTGAGTCCCCTGAGGGGAGAAATGCAGTGAAGCAGGGGGAAAATGAGAGTCTGATCTCAAAGTTTCCTTGCCTCTTGTTTACGTTCTGGGAACTAGTGGGTTACTGTTCAGTGTGGACTAGAGGAAGCTCTTATTTCCACTGTAGACACTGAACGAATTTGTTCTGCCCCGGTGAGTCAGTGAAAAACTCCTTGTGTTGAAAATTTGAGCAAGTACTAAGCCACGTAACCTGATGCTGAAAGCATTAATTTATTTTCTTTTGAGACTGTAATTAATTTGAGGCCATTTTCATTTGGGGGAGGTTGGGGAGTTTGTTGTTATTTAAAATTAAGCAAATGTAGTTAGACTTAAATGCAGAAAAAAAGTGAGTACATTCTCCTATATTTAGGTTACAAATGAGTCTCATTATCCATAGTATCATGCATTAGCTTTAAGATGATATAACATATGACAGTCTTGGGATTTCAACTGCTTACATGTATTGATTCTGAGAATTCCATGTCATCAGTACTGTTCTTATCCCATTTTTCAGGTGGAATAATGTAGGCACAGAAATAGAAGCACATAATCCATATTCACAGAATGAGTTAAGTTGCACAGTTCTGTATTAGCTTTTCTGTGACAACTCTTCATAGTTACCTTCTATTTGGGGGGATAAGGGGTGCATACTTGTGGATATGGGGGAATCATAGATTTTTACTTTCATGAAGTGACATTGCATCCTATAAAATTTCTGTTTGACTATAAGCAAGCACTTCTCCTCTAGCCTGAGGCACTTGTTCTCAAACCTTAATTATGTAAGAATTACCTGGAGAGCTTTTTAAATATGGTCCCTGTCCTCAGACTTTCTGACTTACTGGTCAGAAATGGGACACAAGGAATTACACAGTGAACTAAAGCCCGAGTGTACTTTGATATTGGTAGTCCTTAGAAAAATGTGGTAATCATTAACCTTATGAAGCTCACATTCTAACCAGAGAATTACTTCATCTTGAATATATCCTTTCATTATTAGCAGTGATTTAATTAAATAAATTAAGAGGTTAGAGAGCAGTAATGTTGCTGTTCAAAATGAGACATCGGTGTGAAACATTTTAAAGTAATGATTGGCATCTAGACATCACAAATCTAAGACCTAACTCTTTAAGCTGCTTTGGTAATGCTTTATTATTAACCTGCATATATCACAGTCTTCCTTACACAGAACTTCCATTCCTCCTTGAACTGGAAATAGTAATGTTTAACTGAGGATTTTTGTCTGTAACATGAGACTTTCAATAATTAAGTCATAATTAAATAGTAAAAGGATTGTAAAAAAAAATCTACATCCCCCTAAGACCAGCCTTTAAATGTTTTACTGTTAAATTCTCAGCAGGGTTTCAGGAATCTTTAAGGAAAAAATACTTCTTTTGATACAAGTAGAATATAATGAAAACGTCAAGAATCCATTAACATATTAATTATTAAAGGTCAATTAAGCATATTCAATATTTTTGAAGATGACATTAAAAGTATTCCAGACAGAGGGAATAGAATGAATAAATCTTAGAAGGAACTCAAGCTATATCAGCAAGTGGTCATACTCTACTGAAAAATTAGATACATGTCAGGCAAATAGGAGGATAAAAGTCTGCAATATGAAAATACCTTGATGTTAGATGAAGGTGTTACTTGATCCCATTGAAGGATTCACAGCAGAATATTGACCCTGTTGGAACGACTTTAGGAAGATGACATGTCCACGGTATGTGTTACAATTATAGCACCCTGTCTAGTGCCCTAAAGGCATTTAGTAAAATTTCACTAATGAAATCTGCTTAATGCAGAGATAAGCCCAGAAGCAGGAATACCAGTTAGGAAACTTTTACAGCTAATCACACAGAAGAGGACGTGACTCATACTGTCAAGTGTTGAAGTAAAAATAAGTAAGAAAATGGTAAAACAGCGTGAGGGGAAACTATTGACAATTAATTGATTTCTGTGTTAGGGGATGGGAGGGAGGATAAAAGAAAAATTAAACTCCTAGTTTTTGAACTTAAGAATGATTTTGGTATCAATAACAGAATTATAGAGATCAGGGAAAGAAGTTGATTTGCTCGAAAAAGAGTAAATTTTATTTAGCATCTTAATGTTTGACTTACTTGGAGAAAATTCTAATAGAAGCATCCAACTAGTAAGTTTTCTGCTTTTTATAGAAAGTAGAAGGGGAGGGCCTTCCTGGTGGCACAGCGTTTAAGCACTACGCTGTGGAGCTGTTGGCGACAGGAGTTCAAAGCTGGGCAGGGGAGATTCCCACATGGTGCAGCAGACCTCTCCTGCGGCGCCCGCTGCTCCCCTCAGCAGTGTGCTTCTGTCCATCTGCCTGTTCTGCTGCCCACTCTGTCTCTGGTGAACCCTCTCACCATCCCACAACTCTGGCCTGTACTCCAGCTTGTATGCATAAATAAATAAATCTTAAAAAAAAAAAAAGTAGAAGGGGAGTTAAGTGGATGCCATAGATATCTGACACATTTCCTTACTGGTCATTGGGCATTTGTGAATCACATGGTCCCACCTAATAGAATAGGAGGTTACTCGGTATCCACATAGAATCCTAATAAATGTTTAAGGGAACAAGAGGGGAGCACTAAAATAGAATTTCTTCCTAGAGTAATGAACATTTCTCTTCTTCTATTTCTACTTCTATCAAAATACTGTATAAGACAATAACTTACCCCGTAGCACTGTTGTACAGAACCCTTAGGAAGAAATGAATGAACTTTGAGCATGTGAATAAATACATCCATTCTGCATTAGTACTCTTTTCAGAACATCTCATTTGTAAACCATACATTGGTTACATTTTCTTAACATATTGGTTTTTAATGTTGTTACTGCTTCAGCTACTGCTGCTTTCCCCAGAATTGATATATTTAATTAAAATAGTAGCCATTTCAGCCTAACATTGGTGTACTTAGTAAGGATTGTTTTATTTTGCTGTGATTTTTGGTTCTTGAAAAAATAATAAAGTCCTTTTTCCCACAAATGGGCTCTCAAATTTCTGCTTCTATTATATATTTAATGCTTCAATAATCTTGAAGTATTTTTTTTCCCAGAGTCCATAATATATAGGCTATCTTTTCCATTTTCCATATTTAAGAAAACAATATTAAGCTCAGATTTCCTTAGTTTATTACTATCATTAGCACTGTTGAGAGAGAGAGTACTGGATTCAGAAATAGATATGAATTCTTCTGTCTCATTTTTTCAAGTGGACCAACCTAAGCCACTATTTTTATATAATAGTAGCTTTCAAGAACCTCTTAAACTGAAATGTGATTATCTTGTAAAACAAAACAACAAATAAGACATTTTAATACTGCCAATGGATCTTAGCCTTCTCCCCTCCTCACCCCCTTAGGAGCATTAACCCAGATTTTGAAAGATACATATAAATGTTGAAAGAGAAGAACATTATCAAGTATTTTTTAATGTTTTTCTTAGTTTCTAATCTGCCACAGATGGACAGATATTTACTGAGCAGCTATTATTTGCAGAGAAATATTTGGGCAATAGACAAGTTTTCTATACCCTATGGAGCATATTTAAATAGATAAAACATCTTTTAAGTTATCTGTGTGGAAAATTCCTACTTCATTAAAAAAAAAAGCTGTTTTGTTTAATTACTGAACAGCTGAACTCTCAATCATGTGCTGTGGGAAGTGTGGAGAATTTGCTCTGAATTCCAACCACATGGGGTTACTTGAAGGGTACTCCTTTCAAATTCCCCATACTCAGAAAAATAAACCTCCTGAAGTGATCCCCAACTCTATTTAAATGAAGAAATTCAATCTGTATATTCATTGAGCATAATTCATCTGCCTACTGCTATTCTACATGCCACTTTTTCAAGGAAGATCCTCCTAAGTCCACCTCTCACCCAGACTAGATGTGATTCTTCTAATATATTTTCATGTGCTTCTTGTTCTTCCCTTGCCTAGTATTTGTTACAGTTTATAAAGGCTGTGTAAGAGATTATTTTATTAGGTAACAGCCTGAGGGTAGAGTTACCGTCTGTTGGGCCACTTGGTATTCTTACCAATCCCGATGACTAAACTTTAAAAAGTATAAGATATGCTATCATAGTTGTTTTGGTTTCCCCAAAATCTGGGACATTTTATTTGTCCAGTAATGATTATTAGATGAATTTGAATTAATAAGTAGTGTGAAGATAAATAAACTACATTAGATGTTCATGGGGTGTTTAAATTTAGTACAAATCAAACATATTTACAAAAGAATTTACATACTATTGTGAAATAATGTAGGGTTCAAAATCAGTGGTTCTGGATTCAACTGATCAGGACTGTGACTTTGACCCATGTTCACTAACTGCACTAAAATATAACTGCTTTGTATATATTGTAGCAATAAAGGTAGAATGATCTCTACAGTTATTGTGACTCAAAGCATGTGACTCACAAATGCCCCCAAGAATTGCCTGGTGGTTTCTGAGACCCTTCCTGAGACACAGCACCTACTGGCGCTCTTCTCCCACTTCATTGAGTCATTTAGCCTGCTGCCAAGGTATCTTTTGGTCACCATGCAGTGACCAAAATGTAAAGGCATGGGGCACCCTTACATGTTGGCCCCTGCCACACGTTTACCTAAATTCTTTCTTATTTAAGCCACTGTCTTTGCTGCATTTTCTCATTCACAGCTCAGCCAAATCATACCTAACATGAGTCTGCAAACCTTTCAGTATCATGTTCAAGACGGAATATATTAGTGCTATAATATTTTTTTTGAAATGTCACATGTAAGAGCAAAAGAAGTCATAAAAGCATTAAAATTGAGAGTGTGTTAAACTGAGAAAGCACAGAGAAGTGTCTAGATTGCTACAGTAAGTAAAAGGAATCTTCCAGGTCAACAAATATAGCAAAAGAAGAAATCACAATTTTCCAATTCTCCAGTTCTCTTCATAATGCCCAAGTAGAGTGGGCACTCCACCTCCTGGGCTTGTCTCCTTGTTTGCCTGGGCCTAGAATCATTATTGTTTCCTGGCGTAACCTTGGGCAAGCCTTTTGTTCTTTCTAGGCCTTCATTTCCTATCTCTAGTCAGTACTAATTGATATTTTCTTATATGCTCCCCACTATGCCTCTGGTGAACCCTCTCACCACCCCACGCCTCTGGCCTGTACCCCAGCTTGTATGCATAAATAAATCTTTAAAAAAAAAAGAAAGAAAAGAATCATTTCATTCTTTTTGTTGTTCTTCGATGTTAGTAAATGAGAAATTCAATTTCTTTCTTCTCCGGAAAGAGTAGTAATGATTGCAAACTATACTTAAAGCTGCTAGTCACCTAAGGGGCAACATCACCTTTATACTCACAGAACCTTGTGAGTTAGAGCACCTCATTTCCATTGTAAGGATGAAAATATCTGATTTACAAAGGTTGGTTTGCCCAAAGCAGTGTTAGGAAATACCATGTCACAAATCTGGATTTTCAGAAAGCAAACACCTTGTTCCTTAGTACAATGATTTACTTCTTACCAGAGGAAACAGATCTTCTGCAGTTCGCTCCTCTTATAGCTCCTGGTGCAGGCAAGCAATTTGGGGTCTTAATGGTTCTTATCGCCGATCAACACCTAGAAATGGGAGACCTGTCTGTACCCCTAAAGACTTGTAGCAAAGGATTCCTAATTCCTGGCTGTTACTTCTGTTTGTCTCTCTTCTTCCCTGTGTTCTCACAGGACCACCACTGTCTCCAGTACCAAATAGTGAGAGGCCCCAAGCTTAACATTCAGTCCCAGGCAATGATGGTTGTGGAAACCTGACATCTAATTTCAGGATCTATTTGCTCATAGAAGTATTCAAATTGTTAATAAAACAGTTCAGCACAGTATACCTTCTATATTTTATTCAAAAATAAAATAATTAGATATATAGGTGTATTACCAATAATTCCCATAGAAATAAAGGCAGATTATAAATTAATCCTTACTCTAGAAGTGTATAAACTGGTAAAGGATTAAAAGATACCACTGGCATCTTCTAGGGAGACTTCGTTATCAACTACAATGAATCTGCTATATCAGCTGTCATTGAAAGAGACTATGGAATATTGCCACTGTGTATCTGATTTTGGCCATGGTATTAAAAATTTATTTTAGACATGTCTGAAGTTAGATGATCTGGTTAGCTCAGTTAATAATCCTGGCAGCTTCCTTTAGCTCTAGAGTAACAGACTAATAAGGAGTAATAAGCAAGCAATGATATTTGACTATGCAAATATTTTAAATCATAAAGTTAAATTCTCAAGAAAAAACAAATTATAAATAATCTTGGTCATTGTGAGAATATACACTGATATACATTAATGTGATAATGAAATTTACTATTTAAATATTTTTATTATATTTTTGAAACACAGATGGGTAAGATTATGGTTATTTAGATTAAAATAAAATCAGAAGAACATAAATAATATAAAACACTAAGTTATTACTTGGTAATAGCTACTGCATCTTTGTCCAGAAATTTCCACTTCTTTATTTAGCCTTCTTATTTCTCTTTTTGGTTAATTCATCCATATTGCACAATGCTGGAAAATAATGTCCTAGAAAATTTGCCACCTTTTGCATAAGAGCCTATGTTTGTTTTACAGATTTATTTTTTCTTCAGCCCATAAAAATCACAGTATTCTGCTTCCCTGAAGTACCTTTTAACTTTTGATTATGTGGTGTTTGTTTCTGTCTTGATGTTTAATTGATCCCATGCAAGCATTTAAGATTTCAGGAAGCTTATTGCCACCACCAGTAACATCTTCATAAATAGAAAGCATAGAGTGTTCTCTAGCAAAATTTGGAAACATCTATTGACACATTGTTACTTGCATGATACAAATAATATTCTGAGGGTTTTTTTTTTTTACAAAAACCAGAGAATGCAGAAATACAGTGCATTCTTCTCTCTGCAAATCGTTCACTGTCCTGCATAGAGATTGAGCATTAGACAAGTCTCAGTGTTAACTGACTATACTTAAAGTAATTGTATCTCCCAGTTTTGTTTTCCTTTCTGAAGTACTCAGTGCTGTCCTTACATGCACTCATTTTGAAATGCAGTCAGTGGGATGGTTGAAGCAGAGAAGCCTAAAGTAAAATTTTTCCCCCTCATTCCTGGGCCAGCTATGAGAAGTAATGCATCTCTCCCAGTATCTGTTTATTTTTTTTCTTTTAGATGACAAACTCTTTCAAGTCCTAATTTAAGTATTTATTTCCCTATTTTTTTTTATTTGTTGAACAGGTTTGTGATGATGTTTTTATTGTTGTCATTTAAATTTGTGTTGCCCACATAACATTCACATGGGTTTTGCTTGCTGTCTCTGGGCACCTAGAGTAAGGTAACAAATCCTGAGGCCCACAGGCTCCCCTTTCACATCCCCATACCCGGTAGCAAACCCACTGCCCTGGTGCTTGTACATCAGAGATTTTTTCCCTTTTGGTAGCACCTCAGGCTTCTCTGAAAAACATACATTAGGAGTTTTTTTTTTTTTTTCCCATTGTCTCTAATATATTTTGTATTTGGGCTAGTGTTTCTCCTCATTTACTGACATCGTTTACTCTTTTTATTCCTCTTATTTCTCCTCCAACTACTGCCTTATGTTCTCCATGGTTTTGTTCCCAGGCAGGGTGAGGGGCACCCCAAAACCCCCAAACATGCCTGCTCTAAATAGTTTTTACCATCCTCCACATCAGCACAAATCATACTATAGTGCATAAGACCTTAAATGGAAAGTAACTTTAATGCAATTAGTGTGCAATAAAGAGAAGAGAAGGAATAGAGAATATAATTTTAAGTCAAGCCCCCGAAGTTACCCATCCCTTCATGGGTGAATGTCCAGCCAAACAGGCCCAAAGCCTTGCCACAAGTCTAAGGCACCTTCTGGTGGGGACCCATAGAAAAGGGACAGAAGAAGGGGCCAGACAAGTCTGAAAGGAAAAGAGCAAAATCAAAACCAAAATAAAGGCTGCCATTGTTAACATCCTCACAGCTCTCCACTGATGTCTGTTTCAAGTGTCTGCTTTCGTGTCCCCAAGCCCCTGGTACAAGCACAGACCAGGACACAAGCACAGTTTCTTCACATGTGCCTCGTCCAGGTCCCCTTCTTGCTCTCCATCTCTCTTCCTTTCTTCGTCAATCTCCTCTCCAGTTTTTCCTCTGCCATGCTCAATTCCATCCTTCCTTGGTGGGCCAGGGAACCTGGAACATCCCCGTCTCCTGGGGACCACTCTTTTAGTTTCTTGATTTTCTGTCCTTTCTCCCTTCAGTCATTTTACTGAATCTGTTGAATGTGCCAAGCTTTTACAACACTCCTTTAATTCTTGCCCTAGCTATAGGAAGCAACAGGGACAATACCAATGAAATAAAATTCTGACTGTATCAATTAAAATCTATACCTAGACCAAAACCTTACTGATGAGGGTTCCTAGGTTCCCTGAGTATATAATGTCATATTATTTGATCTGACTTCATCTTTAGGTTGAAGTCTTTACACAAAGTAGTCATAGTTCATTGTTCACATTCCTCAATCTGCAGCTGCAAAAATAAGAACATAAGAAGTAACTCTAACCACAAGATCCAAGAGAGGGAGAGAAGTCCAAGTCCTTCACAAACAGGTGGAAATTGAGAGGAAACTACTATTCCAGCCAGGCCTCCTGAAACAACTACCAATTACATCCCTGGTGGTGCATTGCTCTGTGCACGCTGCTGAGCGAATGGGGTGTTTCACTTTAATTGGAAGTTGTACCAGGTGCAAGGAGTCATAAAGTAATTGTAGATTTTATGTTTATTCATACCTGTTTTCTTCCCACCTTTTTCAAAGAAGATGGTTAATCGAACATATGTCAAAAGCTGACCAATATTCAGCACATTTGTAGGACAGCTTAGAAACCCTGTTATTTGGAACTTCAAAACTGAATATTTAGTTAATAAAAACCAATTAAAAGATAAACCCTTTGAATTCTCATGTTTCTTGTATGAATCTTGCCCATCATGGGTATTTCAATTGTGATTGCTTTGCTTAAATGTGCTGGTGATGTTATTAAAACATAGCATCCTGGATAATTATTTTCCCCAATATTGTAGTACTTTCAGAACTTGCTCTTTTGAGGCTTTTCAAAACTTTTTCATGTTTTCATGGGAAAAAGAAATCCCCTCCTTTCCCAGTCACATTTTATCAATTATTTGATTAACGTCAATAGTCAGAATAATGAACACAACTTTAGAAAAACAGGTTCAGGACAAACACAACAGACTCATGATTGGTGGGCAAGTCATCTGCAAGACCAGGGGAGCCTGGGGAGCATGGGCCTCTGGGCATGGCCCAAAATGCCTGGATTTGTAGAATACCAGCGAGACAGTGTCAGCTGATAAGGCTGCTGGTAGCATGCCAGTGGTGTAAGAGACAGTATACCAGCTAGGGCCAGTTATCAAAAGTGCTGTCGACTTTTGGTCTGAGCTACCGGTTTGTATTGAAACATTTCCAAGACCTTCCTCATTTAGGCATCTTCATGATGCTTCTCATACTTCTCACCAGAAGATACTCAATATGCATTTGATAAAATGCTTCATATAAAAAAGAGATGTGATAGAACAGGGAAGATTCAATTCTCTGTAATTTTAACTAGAAGCTTTCTATGCTACTCTTTTCTCTTTACTTTTTTAACCCCTTAAATGACTGACACCTTTATGACCCGAATATTTAGAACTATCAGGGAAGCTTATGTGATTTCTCTTATCACACAAAATAGATGGTGACCCATTTTTGGTCTGAAACTCATTTGTATTGCTAGTTTTCAGGAAAGTCCTCCTAGGAAGATTGTCTTCACTATGACCTGTGAAAGCGTACTTAAATCAGGCTAATGATGAACAACATTGTGAATAGAATAAAAAAATCTTACTTGTAAAATGACAAGTTTTAATATGATCAGTGGAAAATCATTATCTGGAAATTTCAAATAAATATCTATATTCACATCCTTCCAGATCCTTAATGTTAAGGGAAAAGAATTAATTGAATGCATTTTTTCAGTATCACCAGAGGTAGAATATGAGTATATAAAATAAAACATAGATTTAAGATTCACAACATTATGAAAGTGCATGAACAATGATAATTTACAACTTTAAGTGCTCTAATTTTCTCTAATTGCACATTTTCCCTTTATTATAATCACTCAAAAAATGTTTTGAATTCACTGGAAGGACAATTCTGGTGTTCAAGTGAAATATCCATTTCCTGAAGTTGAAAAATTTTTACAGTTTGGTAAAAACACAGAAATGTGCTTTAGTTTCAGCATCAATGTGTGCATATTTAATACACAGTAACAGCAAACCCCTCAAATTATATTTCAAGCAATACTAATGATGGAATATATATCAGTCACAACCTGTTTGCAGATTCTTTTACTACTTAATCTTCTACCTGGCTTTCTATTATTTATAAAATAATCCTTAACCTCATCATTAAAAAAAGAGTGTGCCTCAAAAATCTGTTCACTAGCACTTAGTATTCCATTTAAGTATATCACCTGTGTTTTAGCCAAACTATGAAGTTTTCTATGCATAATGATTGCTATAGATTATCATTGTAAGTACTGTATGTTTATATAGTGCTCTAATGGAAGGCGCCATTTAATCTTTAAATCTGCATCTTTTACCTAAACCTATGTTTACCTAAACCTAATGACAGTCAACCACAAATGGCCAACTAGGCTTTTCCAAATAATGCAACCACTTACACTATAGCCAACCAAGTAATTTCCTGCATTTTCTCCACCTCTTTTCTATAAAAGTCTTTCCACAGCTCCTCTTCAGTGGAGTGATCCTAACCACTTCCAGTTTGGCTGCCGGATTTGAATTGATTTTTGCTCAAACTTAAAAATTTCAATATCCTCAGTTAACCTTTTCATAATCTTCAAGTGATAAATGTATCTTAGAGATTTTCAAAAAAAGTAATATTTCCTTTTCCTGTTCCCAAATGTCCACAGAGAAACAACCAAATAATATAATATAAAAACAATAACAACAACAATAACATACATTTATTCCAGGATAGTGATCATGTTCCAGCTCCACAACTAAGGGCCTGTCCCATGGAATGTTCCGCTAGGGTTAGGGTATATGGGAGTTTAAAAGGGTCAAGCCTGGGAAGTAGCCTACATTTCAGGACATTTTTGGAAACTTTTAGATTGATTGACAGGTGTCCTCAGGCAGGAAATGAGAGACTGAGGCTTTTTTGTAACAACCAGAAAATGACCTTCCTGACAAGAAAGATTAGGGTATTGTTCTTTCATAGTCACTGATTAGGGAAATCAGTGAGTGGATGTTTTTTCATACTTGCCTAGAGGGAGTTGAGTAAGTGTTGAATGAGGCTGCTGAAGGCTGCTTAATTTTCACTTAGTAGTCTCAACATGGCAGCTAGAGACAAGATGGAATCTATTTGATTCAAACTAGATTTTATGCAAGCATTGAAACACCTTTTTAAAAAAGAATGCTTCATTTTCAATGAAATAAAATAAGAAAACACTTCCTTTGTGCTTACAGTATTTGTATTTTAGGTTTGGATAAAATGCAGACCCACACTTGAATGCACTACTTATGTGTATCACAACAGCAACCGGCTTGAGGCAGAGGAAAAGGCTGAACTATGCAAAAAACTACTCTTAAAGATAATTGCTTATTTAATATTAGCTTTTGCCTAAATTACAAACATAATTTTAAGTCTTATTATGTTAATAAGTATGTTTGAAATGCTTGTGTTATATTTTATACTAGGGGAAAAGTCCCAAAATATCTTTGTATATAACAATGTTATTACATTCAGTGGCCACATGTGTTTTACATTGAGAATAGAGAAGTAAATGGAAGGAATCAAACAATCTCTTCGGACGTGTAGGATGCCATTTGCTAGCCATGATCTGAGCTGAACTTCCTCTTTTCTGGTATTGTTATCCATTCTCCATCTTACTTCTCATTCCTCTTTCCTTATAGGAAGCCACCCTAGTAGAGTCGATGTGTAGCCTTTTATTTAACCTTTCTTATCTTTATATCAACAAGTGAATTAATGGAAAGTGCATGCTGTTATGTTGTATATTTATATGTTGTATACATATACATACATACACATTTTTTGCAAATTTGCATAATGGTGTTGTATATATTTTTTTCTTTTTCACAATCTTGTGTTTTAGGGAGCCTGTGTGTAAATTTGTCATTTCTGACTCTTAGAGGTTATGCCTTGTGTATACATACATCCATATAGAGATTATAAATCCCTATTTCTCTATGGATATTCACTAAAGTTGCTCCTTCTTGATAATATAAAATATTTTACAGTAAATATGTGTGTGAGGTGGAGGGAGGGGGAGAGTGGGAAAAAGGGATAAGGCAGCCCAGTGATCTAAGGTAAATGACTGTATGGGTGCGTTGATGGTAGGAAAGTGCTGGTACACACATCTGAGGAGGTGTGAACATATTCCCCTAAATCATATGTAGTGTTGTAAACCAATGTTATCTCAATAGTGAAAAAGAAAGTCTTTGATGAAGTGGTAATAGTCATTGATTTTATTAAATGCTAACCTTTGCTCTGTCTTTAATATTCTGGTGGTGGAATGAAAATCACACATAAAGCACTTCTGCTGAGTACTGAAGTGTGATAGGTACCTCAGGGAAAGCATGTGGGTGGTGGTGTGAGTTGCAAGTGAACCACTCCTCAGAAACTCTATGGCTAGTCACACTTGGATATTTGGAAGACATTTTCTTGACAATAAGGAAAATAATACTTGCACATAAAGGAAAATAACTATTTGTTGATTTTGATAAAATTTTAAATTTTACTGGAGTAGAAAAGGACACAAGGGACCATGGAGATGGATCACGGGTGAATTAGTGGTGGGTTACCCAAGGGAAATACAAATGTAAAAGATGTAAAAAACAATAAAAAAATTAAATTTCACATGGCAATTAAAATTTTTTTAAAACATGTAACCACCAATGTGAGCTTGATAGCTTGCAATATTTAGTGGTTTTTCTGATGAAAATTAGTAGCAATATCAATTAATGTGACTCTCTGATTATGACTATATAGCATGTCATTATTTAGATTCTGCATAGTTCAATGCCTTTTCCAAATGATCAGATGTTACAAGACCATACATGGGTGAAAGATCCATTCAAAATGCAAGATAAAGCGATGGATTTTAACATACTGGAAATATTTTATTGATAGATTTCAGATTCTACACTACTATGAAAAATTAAACTGTTGCTTTCCTAAGTTTTAATGTGGAATAAAAGAAAAGTATCCACACATTCCTAAAAATGTTATCAAAATACCCCTTCATTTTCAACTACATACCTGTATGAAGATGGATTTTCTTCATATACTTGTCAAAAAATATTTTTTCAGTGGCGTGACTATGGAAGCAAATATTCGAACCTACCCTGTGTTTCCTTAAGCTAAATAGTAAAGAGATTTGTAAAAATGTAAAATAACCTCTCCTTTTTGGTTTTGGACAATATAATTACTTTTTAAATAGTGGTTCTTATGCTGACATGATATTGGGTTAATTATTATTTTTTAAATGATTAATAATACTGTCTAAAATTTTTCAGTGGAATTTCTAATGCTGTAAGCCATGTGTCATTGTATAGGAACTTCAATAATTTTCAAGAAAGCAAAGGAATCTTGAGTCCTAAAAGTTTGAGAATGAGTGAAATAAATAAGCCCTTGTCAGTTGGCTGTCACCTTTCTATTAACTGTACTTGTATGTACTTGGTTGAATAGAGACCTTTAACTTTTTTTTGGAACCAATTCTGTTTTTCCCATCAGATTTTGTGTTTTTTCTGTTTTGTTTTTGTTTTTTTTAAAGAATAGCTTTCCAACATTTAGGTCACAAAAATGTTTCCACATTTTTTTTTTCTTTTAGAGGAATAGTGTTATTTTTTACATTTTGTCTTTAGTGTCTTTCCAGTCCAACTTCACTTTTCTCTCTATAGAGAGTCAGTTTTTCCCAAATACTGTTTACTAAGCAATCTATCCTACCCCCACATAACATGCAATTCTACCTCAAACGTGATGTATATCTGGGCCTCTTCCTGAATCCTCCTTCCAATTCCACATGGATATTTGTGTCCCTATGCAGGTACCACATTATTTTCCAATAAAATTGTTTTGTCATGTCTTAATAAGTGATATATTTTCCCCATTCTTTACACCTTTTTCAAGTTTCTTTTAGCTATTTATTTATTAAAGTTTATTATTCAATTAAAAATTAAAATTAAAAAGTATGGCTTTTAGAATAAATCCTATTAAACCTATTATAAAGCTATAACAAATCCTATTATACTGGATATGATGAAAACTGCACAGAATTTACAAAAAATATTGGTAACAAATTCCTTTCAATAGAGTTTATACTAGTCTTCAGTTATACCTTTTGTTAAAAAAATCTATATTCATATTACTTATTAATTTCTAGATATTTTATAATTATTTTGCTATTATAAATAAATAACTTTTATTATCAATCCTATTTACCTTAATTGTATCTATATATGTGTATTTTTTGTCGATTGAGGTTATATTGGTTTATACATTGTGATTTAGAGGTATAGAATCTCCCCCTTCAAGTGTTGTTACCACACCACACCCACCACCAAAACACCTATAATCCTCTGTATTTATATTTTTAATAAATAAGAGAGTCACATATTTCATATTTCAAAAGGCACAAGAGAGTGTACTATAAAAATTCTTCTCTTCACTTCTCTCCCCCAGCTGTTTATGACCTGTTGAAAAAAAAAAATTGTCAACCAATTTCTTTTCAGTTTTGCTCTGAAACATTGTAATCATGTAAAAGAAACTGTATATATGTTTTGGGCCTCCCTGGTGGAGCAGTGGTTAAGCGCTGCGCTGTGGCGCCATAGGCAGTGGCGACATGAGTTCTATACCTGGCTTGGGAGATTCCCACATGGCCCGACAGATCTCTCTTGCCTCGCCCGCTGTTCCCCTCAGCAGTGTATTTCTGATCTGCCAGTTCTGCTCCCCACTCTGTCTCTGGTGAGCCCTTTCACTACCCCAAGCCTCTGGCCTGTACCCCAGCTTGTATGCATAAAAGTAAATAAATCCTTAAAAAAAAAAGAAACTATATGTTTTATTAGCTGTCACAGTAGTTTGAAAAGGAGTATGCACTATACCCTGCTTTGTTGCTGATGTCTTAGTGTTCTTCACATAAATTTGAGTATATTGTAGACATACTTCGAGATCACTCCAAAACTGGACAAGAAATAGTATCTTAACTTTCACGCTGAGATCTCTCTCTCTCTTCCCGTCCCTCTCATTCCCCGTCACTCCCTCTCTCTCTCTCAATCGTATTCTTTGTTTTACCTACTGTACAGTATTCCATGTACTGAACTTCTCCATAATGAAATGACCTAGACTCCAATTGACTGACACTGCAAATCATTTGAAATTGTGTTCTCTTATATACAGCTATATAGGGAGCAACTTCGAACCTACATCAGTTTACTTATGTGTGATTATACTTGTAGGCTGTATCTCTAGAATGAAAGTGCTGAGTTTGATAGAATGTGTTTTGTCATTTGGTTTCATGTCACTAAATTGTCCTTCATAAGATACCAGTGTCATCTCTGCTCCCACTATGAATGTACAAGCATGCAATTATTTATGTTTTTATGTATATTATGTAATCAAATGTTTTCTGCTTTCATGAAAAGTGAATCAAAATATTTTGGACTAGATTTAATTAATTTGTATTATGAATGAGAGTATCTTTTCATGTTTAATGACCATATGTACTTCCTTTGATGTCGACTAACAAAATCCCTGCCCATTTGTTCCCATTGAGTTTTGCTGTGTAATGATGTACAAAATATTAATCCCAGTCTGTCATTTCTGTTTTGATTTTATTTTGCTTTTCATCTTAAGGTTTTGGTTTGATAAGTGGCATTTTTAAAACTAGTGATACAATTAGAAAATCATTTTTATCTCATTTTATTTTTAATTTTGTATTTTCTTCTAGTACTTTTGTGTGTGTATATGTGTGTTTCTTTTTTTTTTCCTGTTGAAGTTTCAGTTTACCTGGAATTTGTTCTGGGATAAGATGTCAGATACTGATCTAAATTTAATTATTTAGATATTTAACAAATTGTTGCAATCCACCTTTTACATATTCTATCCATATTTGCCCTAATTATGGAATATTTAAATATTTTATCATTTATCTCATATACAAAGTTTCTTTATAAAGTTTATTGATTTTGTATTTTATTGATCTATCTGTCTTAATATGTACCAATATCAAATTATCTCAGTTATGTTACATTTTCAATTGGTAATTGCTAATATAACATAATTATATGTTGTTATTGTATTAAGCAAACTCGCAGAAATTTTAAATTAATTTTTATCATTTTTCACTTTTTTTGAATTTTCAAAGTAAATTGTTATATCATCTGCCAATATGAGCAATCTCTGAATCCCATCCATCTGCCATCTGGAAAGGATTTATAACCCCGTCTTGCTGCTGAACTTGTTCATCATTTTGCTGTGTCTCTTTGCTTGATACTGTCACTTTGAGACTTTATTTAGTTTAATTACAAATGTTTTAAACTTCAATTATATTTTTATACTAAATATGTCTAATTCATTCTTATTTATATAGTTGTTTCTGCCTTCTGTTTTAAAAACTCTTCTTTATCCTTTTAGAGGTTTTTAAAAAAATCTTAACCTGCTAGTTCTTTTTGACTTTTTTTCTAGTATTAAACCTGTATGTATTTTCTTCTTTTAATCATTTTCTTACATACCCCAGAAAGCTGGTTATTAATATCTTGGCTAGGGCCTCCCTGGTGGTGCAGTGGTTAAGCTCTGCGCTGTGGAGCTTTTGGCACTGGCGACGCGAGTTCGACGCCCGGCCAGGGAGATTCCCATATGGCACGGCAGACCCCTCCTGCCTCGCCTGCTGCTCCCCTCAGCAGTGTATTTCTGTCCATCTGCCTGTTCTGCTCCACACTCTATCTCTGGTGAACCCTCTCACCGTCCCACACCTCTGACCTGTACCCCAGCTTGTATGCATAAATAAATAAATCTTTAAAAAAAAAATATTGGCTAGTGATATTTTTAAAGGGAAAAGTGAAACCCATACCCTTGTTTCAGCTACTCCAGGTAGCTTTGACTTGGCTAGAGTGTAAATCATGGCATTTATAATATTTCCTTAACCCCTACTCTCCCAGAAAAAAACCTCACCTGCCCTCAAAATTGCATTTACCTGGGTGTCCATCCCTCTCATACCTTCTAGTACACAGACTACGTATGTGTAGTGGAAAGGGGGAAACACTCAGGTCTGTTAGTGACTATAGATTCTGCATTACACCATTGCCTCCCACTGGTAGTGAATTGAAACTGGGTAAATCAGAAAGAACCCACACAAGCAAAATGAGAATGAGGAATATCATCTAGAATGTTCTGTCCAACCTGGTCTTCCATTATTAGTCCTTGATGTACCGCCATCCCCACCTCCCACTGCATATATCCCAAGCACACAAAAATCTCAAAAGTCCCTGTTACACTGAGGGATTCTCAGAATCTTTTGAGTTAGAGTTTGATAACACTTACAGGCTACTCAGCAACTTTGTAACATGAATCATCCCCAATGCTGATTCAAGAAAGGGGATTCATTATCTGTACAAATTGTTATATTGTCAGGAGCCCATTAATTTTCCGTTTCCCTCCATTTTGAAGCTATGTTGTTAGC
Source organism: Scalopus aquaticus (assembly GCA_004024925.1). Classification (NCBI taxonomy): domain Eukaryota; kingdom Metazoa; phylum Chordata; class Mammalia; order Eulipotyphla; family Talpidae; genus Scalopus; species Scalopus aquaticus. The sequence continues at coordinate 43,298 of PVIJ01007634.1, forward strand.
TTGATATAAAATAGCCTTAACTATAGTAATTATACACAGCTTTAAAGTTGTTTCAAAGTCTTGTCATATAGTTTTTTGGGTAATTAACTCTTACAAATGCAAGAGAACTTTCTAAATCCAAATTTTCTAACATTAGTGGTTAATGGTGGAAAACAGAAAAGGAATACAGCTTCTCATTTTAAAAAACAGCAAAAACTAAATATCAGCCCCCCCCAAAAAAAAAAAGTTCCAAGATCTTTCTAGATGGCAGAAGTTATCTTTTATATATGTATCATATAAAATTCACATCTAATCATTCTAGTAAAATCTATTTTTACAAGGGAGGAAATTAAATTTCAGAAAGCTTAGAAACTCACCAGCTCTTTTCTGCCTACTTCACTTTTGCTTATGTTCTAGACTTTATAGATTCCTATTATATTCTTACTATTTATTTTCTTTCACTAAGCACAATTCACTAGAAATACCTTAGAATGAAATTTTGTTTTGTTTTGTTTTGGTTTTTAAAGATTTATTTATTTATGCATACAAGCTGGGATGTAGGCCCGAGGTGTGGGGTGGTGAGAGGATTCACCAGAGACAGAGTGGGGAACAGAACAGGCAGAGCGACTGAAGTACACTGCCAAGGGGAGCAGCAGGCAAGGCAAGAGAGGTCTGCTATGCCATGTGGGAATCTCCCTGGCCAGGTATAGAACTTGTGTTTCAGTGGCTCTGGATAGCTTCCTAGTGCTACACTTAACCCGTTGCACCACCAGGGAGGCCTGCACTTTTGTTTTTTAAGGACATACGGTATACCTACCACCTAGTGGAACAATTTCTCTGAAACCAGATAAATAAATGAAAATTTAATTCCCTATCTAAACATCCATCAAACTCACAGGGAGTAATTGGGAATTTCTGATGCAATCCCCAGGAGACCTTTAACAAGGTGTCTGGGGTGGTTCATACAGACAGAATAAACAGAATAAAAGGCAGTTCACCTTTTTGCAAATGTTACCTTATAATAATGTCATGTTGGAATGGGATGAAAGGGAGTTACTTACAGCAAGTTTTATGGTGGAGATATTTATAAAATCATTCTGTAAACTTCTTCTGAGGCTTTGTTTATCTTATTACTAAATATGAGTGTGATTATGATGGTGAAATCCTAGCCACTTTATATTGAATTCAGTATTAACCTGGCTTAATAATGCTAGATACATAAGAACATCAAAGTATAAAATCTAGTAACTGTTGATAATCCCAGAAACCATATTCCATTCTATCAATTTATGATTTTTATCTAATGCTTAATGAAAATAGTACTGATATTTAATTGCAAATACCCATTAAAGAAGTACAACCCAACTTGGGAGCTTCTTTACTATCATAGTCTCAGCTCACAAACATATATGTATTCAGGGCTTATAAATATTAGCACAAAGAGCAATCTTTTAAAACACAATTACTAATTATTTGGAGAAAAGCATCTCAGATTTTTATTTTTTGATTATTATATTTCTGTAACTTAGGCTTTAGAAAATTAGCCTTCCACTCATCAGCCAAAACTCTAGCAGAGATAATTTGGCCACCTACAAGAGTTATAAACAAGATAATTGAAACAAGATAAAAGATAATTGAAAAAGGAATGTTCAGCAACATCAAGAGCAGAAATTGGCTTCCAGAATGGGAGGAAACATGATTCCAAGTGCCCACTGTTTATATTGTATTTATTAGACAAAGTTAGCCTATGACGCATCTCAGATTATTTTTCTTTCAAATACCATACATTAGATCTAGAGTATATTACTCTTCCATCGCAATGTGCTAATTTACCAAACATACCAAATAAAGCATTATTTGGAGTTCCTTACTGCCATAGTTTAAATTCTAGAATCATTCTTCAAAGAACTGAGCTAAATGTTAAGAGCAATAAGTAAAATTTACCTTCTTGGGAGATATTCTCTTATTTGGGTTTCCAAACAAGAATAGGACCTAAAATGTATTAATGCTAATAATTTTGATGTGTTAAATATTGAGATGAGAAGAGCAATATTGAGTATCTGAATCAATTGACTCAGCATTGGAGAAAAGAAGTACCACGGGATCAAAACTTAAAAACAAAAAATGTTATTTTTAAGGTCTGTACTGCAAGACAGAAAGAAGAGATGTGAAAATATATAAATAAAAACAAAACAAAACAAAAAAAAAGAGCATGTTGACCAGATAGAGGTCAGGAGCTACCCACTGCAGTTCTATAACTCATCAGTATCCCACATTTTCTTTACACGCATGTATTTTTTTGTGAGGACCAACTGGAGAAGAACCTTAGTCATTCAGAAAGGGAAGAAGAAACTGGTTAACTCAGAAAGGAGAGCAACGTAGATAGACATTATTGTACCAAGTTAGCAAACTTTCCAAAGCCTAAATTAAGGGCACTGATTACAGACAGGATTCAAGGTTCCCCATTAACAAATTTAAAGTCAACAAATCCAGAAAATTGTAATGTTGTGGACTAGTCAATGTCAGTGTTTGTGTGGGGTGGGAGACATTTTTAAGTATTGCTCTCATAATTTTTTGAATATGTGATGTGAAGATATCTATTTTATATTTAAATAAAATATTTTATATTATATATAGAGAGAAAGACATAAAAGCAGTGATTATAGAACACCTGGTTTCTTCATTTAAATCCTCCACTGCTTCAAATGTTAATGATCAGAATCCCAGTGAAGCTAACAATTTAAAAAACCCTAATTTCTTTCATCTGAAGATTTTCTGGTTTTTCTCTGAAAAATGGTCTTTGAATTATTAATTTAATATTATAAGAGAAAACATTTGTGATTTGTGATTGATGAGGAGGGTAGCTTTATTGTAGTTTGTCAAGAACATTGATGTACTTTTGTTCTGAGTTTAAGATTTTATAATCATGAAAGCTTATTCAAGTGAGCAGAACAATTTTTAATGATTGCTTTAGATGAAGAAAAATATGGTTTATATTGTTGTAGCATTTAATTTAAATATTATATATTAAGTATCAAAAGAGCTTTTTTAAAATTGAGAATATTAAATTTTTGTAAGATAACTATTAACTTATGCAGCTTACTAGTGTAGGGTGATTTGGAATGGGGAGAAAAAAATACCAATTAAAAAGTTTCTGTGTGATTAAATGAAGTGAAATACAACTATTTGGTGGAAAAAAAAAACTTTCAGAACCTGTAACAGACACTATAGTATTAAGATTCAGAAAAAGAACATGTTTCTGTCTGTTGTTTTTCTTTATCATCATTATTGCCTTTGACTTTTCTTATTCTCATACTCAAAAACCTCAGGAAATGTTCATGGTTTATTTTTATTGGAAATTTCTTGAAGCTAGAGTACTTGAGACACATCAACAGTTACGATGGAATTTGAATTTCATAGCAATGCCACTGACGTTATTTTGACAATATATTCATTTTCAGTTTATTAAGTGACCTCCATAACCAATAAAAATGCTTTGTATTACTTTTATTTGGGGGGTACATTGCCCTTTTCAAATTTGGTTTGTAAATATTGCTTTACTTTAAAATATATATATACCATTAGAGGAGATTTTGAAGCTAAAGTTGATATATGCTTATTTTTTATAAATTCATTTGAAAAAATTAGAAAACAACTTATTAACTTTTTTTACTATTTTAAATCTACAGAAATAGCCAAAAATGTTATTTTCCCAAAAATCAATATTGTCAGTGAGGTTATCCTGAGATCAATGAAATTATAGTATATTACGTCTTGTGTCCTCAGATAAATTTGCAAAGAAAAATGAGAGTTACTGGTGTGATTACCCAAGGAGCCAAAAGGATCGGAAGCCCTGAATACATCAAATCTTACAAAATTGCCTATAGTAATGATGGAAAGACTTGGGCAATGTACAAAGTAAAAGGCACTAATGAAGACATGGTAAGAATGACAATATATTTAATTGAAATAAAATTCCATTAATAATCATTGATTATCAACTAAGAGTATTTAGCAGAGCCTTATGATGTTGAAAATAAATTTATGATTTTTTTTTTAATTGGGCTAGTGAGGTAAAGGGAGGAAGTTTCTCCAACCTGTAAATTTGTGATGATTACTATTTAAGATATTTTTAGAAGATTTTAATTAAACACTACATCAAAAGGTTAGCATGGACCTGTTTTGACAATTAAGTTTTATTTTAAAAATAATGAGCTTTCAATTTCATTATTTTACTTTGACAGATTTACACTCTCTTTAATCCAATAGCTGTCAGTGAAAACAATTACTTTTAAAGAACATCAATTTTCTTTAGGAAAACTATTATTTTTAAAGAGAAGTAACAAGTGATGGAAAAGATACGTGTCTTTATATACTTCATATTTCAAGGAAATTTTGTTATTTTCTAGAGGAAATATTGTAATATTCAATATCTCCTTTGTCTTTTTATATGATAGCCCCAATTGTTTTAATTTGTCCTCAAATTTTTAATTTAAACCTGACTCATTAGACTAAACTAATAAATTTCATGAAATCATTTTTAAAATTACTTTCTTAAATGAATTTAAATACAAATTTTCTGATTGCCAGGTTATATAAAATATAAAATAAGAACAAAACTTAAAGAAATTAAAAATAACACATTTCAGCACTTCATTTTTGGAGGGAAATAGTTTTTCAATGATGATTATATATATAGCCATAAAGAATTGTCCCTTAGCTATTGATCTGGGACTGACTAACAAGAAAATAATCTCAAGGAATCAGATCCTAAAATATCACAGATCTGATCATATTAGAAACACTGAGTGATAAGGAAGCAGTAGTGAAAGACTGGTCCCTAACAAACAAACAAAAACAATAATATATATAACAAAATGAACAGGTAGATACAGGTTTAGTCAAAAATTTAAGGTGTTTATTTCTCGAAAAAAGAGATACCCTTCCCTGGCTCTGAAGGACCTATCTTTACATTGGCAAGAACATCACAGTACAATATATTGATAGATTATACCATAAGCCACGGTGGTTTTTATCTTTAATTATTATTTTATCTAAAGGTTTCTTATTCACTGCTAATGGCAAAATACTTCCTAAATACTCCAGGCTACCAAATTATTTAATCTTTGAAAGATCATGTTGAGTAAGATAGAGGGTCAATATATGAAAATAGGTAAAAGAAACTTGTGATTAATAATTTAAAATTCTAAATTATCTCTTACACAGGTGTTCCGTGGAAATGTTGATAATAACACACCCTATGCTAATTCTTTCACACCCCCCATAAAAGCTCAGTATGTAAGACTCTATCCCCAAGTTTGTCGAAGACACTGCACTTTGAGAATGGAACTTCTTGGATGTGAACTCTCTGGTGAGTCTCATATGACCTATTTCAGCACTTTCTTTAAAGAAGAAAAAGCACATCTGTGTGTAGTCTGCTGCTCATTTGCAATTTTTTAAATACCCATATATACTCATTTTCACTATGAATATCTGGGGCATGGTTCAGTAAGAATGTATCCAACTATTCTGAATGTCCCTGACCTCATTTGATCTTGGAAGCTAAGCAGAACTGGGCCTGATTAGTACGTGGATGGGAGAATGCATTGGTGGATATGTATGTGAGAGAGATTATCGAATTTTAAAACATGCTACAGAACAGAATTACTAGAAGAAGCAGGAATGCTTTTTTTTTTTTTAAGTGATCAAAGAAAGTACCACATATTTTCACTGGACCTTTTGTCAAAAATTAGTGTCTCTGCTTTTAGAAGTAATTATAACTTTATGGCTTATGTTCCTGAAAAAAGTTCAGTAAAAACTGGAATCTGCTTAACATAAATTGCAACTACATTGAGGCTATAGGGCATAGAAATTATCTGCCCATTTACCATAAGAATTTGGTTGGGCTTTTTTGTTTGTTTGTTTGTTTAGGTTTTATGAAACCAGTGTTTTATCATTCCTCCCAAAGTACAATACTTCAATCCCAAGATTGCCACTTTGATCATTGTCCAACTCAAAGATAACATATCAAAGGACTCGAAGTTAAGATAATTCTTAATTTTCAGGGGCATCCATACTAGATATAATAATAAAAACAATGTGTAGATCTCATAGTGATCCCATTTAATGTAGCTAGATGCTGAACTAAACCAAAAATTTTCTCTAGGCATTTTTTGTCTTATATTTTTAGTGTTTGTTCTTATACTTCTAGCACCAACATTTACAAACTATCTTTGCCACTGCAACCTGAATTTATTTCATTCAAACAACTGAAGAAAACTGAAAATTCATGTGCACCTGACTTTTACAAGTGTGGAGGATCTTTATCAAACTTATATTATCATTTACTAAAAAAAAAAAAAATCAGAGGACACAGCCCTTAAAAAAAAACAACTGAGAGATTTTTATTCGTTTTAAAAAGGTTTTCTATAGGTATAGGTATAGGTATTTTGTATAGGTATAGGTATAGGTATAAACACATACTTAGTATCTGTTTTCCACTCATAGGTTTATTTGTAATGCTGAGAAAGGGAATAATTTTTAAGTAAATGAAAGTTATACAAAAAAGCAACCGATTTTTAGATGACTCATTACATTTAAAGAATCTAAAGCGATTTGGCCAGAGGAGTGAATCTATTTTAAGAATAACAATTTCATATTATATATGGGTGTCTTTTATGAAGCCACCAGCATATAGTTTTAGTACCAATAGTTATCCTAATGGCAATATTTTCTGTAGTTTGGAAATTCAGACCAGCTTATTGACTACCAGTAAATTTCAGCAGAATTATAGCTGTACACTGTTTATATTGCATGTCACTATATCACCACAGGCCAGTGTCATCCCGAAGTCATCCATCATAAAGCAATCAAGAGGAAGCCACAATATGATGAGGCTTGCTGCAAGCCCTGTGGTTTTTAGTTGCTTAACATTATCTTCCCCAATTTTTCAGTCCTTGATTCATGAGAGTTAGTCTCTCATACATGGCACAGTTCCACCCCTAAGGTATGAATATATTTTATTTTCAAGTTTGACAAGCTGTTACACCTGACACTTTACAGATTTTATGTTCTTAAAAAGAAACTATACCCACAGCTCCCAACCCCCCGAATTGATTTTAAACTTGCATGCAGAGAATAGTATCTCTTGGTAGATGCTTTCAAAAGCTAGGGCACCTCACTATGGAATAATCAATTTCATTGTTAATACTTAATTTTGTTCAGGTGCTGTGCATGCTGATAAAAGACTTAATTAATTTATATGTGTGAAATCATATGGATGAGAAATTTGTGGTCATAAGCAAATTGGCACAGAGTTTAGCTATAACACTTGGAGATAAACAGTCATATAATGTACCAAAAAACTATGTCCTACAATCTAGTGCAATACTATAAAGCCCAAGGTTGCTTTGCTGTATTAAAGAAGCTGTAATAAGATCTCTCAGCCTGCTAGAAGATCAGCAGCTACTTTTTCCCCAGCTCTTAAAAGGGAAATAGCTTAAGCTCTCAATGATACGATGTTTAAAATGAAATGAATCATGATTGTAATTAGAGGAGGAATAGTCATTCATTTAGTCTTTAAACAAATCATTTAAAACTTCTACTGGGCTAAGTACTAGAGAGCTGAGTAGTTATGAAATGAATTCTATGATAAGCAGAAATTGTCAAAGTAAAGGTATCAGTTTTCTTTGCAGTACTTCAGATATATGTTATATCATGAAAAGAGAAAAACTATTATCTTTTTGTTCTCCTTCTCTTCTGTAAGACAAGTAGTTTTACAAAGATTCGAATAGCAGGGTGAGATAGAGGTGTGAATTGGTGTTGGTAATAGAAGAGCAAGACAGAATCAATAATGCAGACAATGTATGTTACCTTAGAATATATCCTGAAGATAACCAGGGTAGATATTTCCTAAAAAGTGGAGGTGGAAGTAAACATGAAGGAGCTTCAAAAAGGAAGAGTCGATCTAGATTCCGTTGGCTAAAAAACAATTACTTTTATTTAAGAATGATTTATCCATTAAGAGTTCTAAATCACCTCCCTTAGAACTTGAACTTGAAATGGTTTTAGGTTTAAAAACTGCCACTAGCCCTGGAATAGTCTCTGATATTCTCTGATAATGCTAATTTGGATACTAATGTTGCTATTTGTTGGAATGAAGTTTATGGCAACAATGAAAACAGCTAATGTGTATTGAATGTTAGCAATATGCCAATACTGTTTCTGTGTATTTTTATTAACTAATATCTTAGCGTACTTTTTTGGGATAGTTTCTATTATTATCACCATTTTGCAGGTGTGAAAACTAAGGCAAAAATTAAGCTAGTAATTGGAGTACCAGTAGGCTTAGAATAGATGGCATTAATTGAAGAATTTATCTCTTTTTAACCTTGTTACCTTGTGTATTTGTGGCCAAAGGGACAAAGTATAACAATTTTACATGTGGAAGATTAAACCACTACTTAATATAATAGAATCATGCTTCCTATTACAAACTTTTTGTCACAATCACAATTCAAGATTGGAAGGTTGTACACATCATTGTATATACACATATAATTTTCAAGTACACATAAACCCAAATTTTGCACCCCATCAAATTTGAAAATACATGTGGCATGTGTGAGAATCTTCTAACATGAGAGGATATTGAGGATGAAATATTAAAAAATTATGGATTTGTCTAGTAATGATTTTTGCTACATTAGTTTACTGTCATCTGTTATTTTATCTGTTAGTTTAAATTCTAGTTTCATGCCTAAAAAATGGCATACATTGAGTAAATTTAGCCTCCTACCTTCCAGAAGAAGCCATGTTGTTCAATAAGAATCGTGATCAGGATTAACAGACGTTTCTTGAAAAACAAAATGCTGTCCAGTTTAGAATATAAAAATGGAGCAGTTTGTGAAAATTACTTTGTGATTTGAGGATATTTTCATTCACAATATTACAGAAACAAATAAAAGAAAACCAAATACACTTTGTGAGAAAATGTTCCGTTTTTAAAGACACACTGAAAGTGTTGCAAACCAGGAAACAGTCATGAGGCTATTGGTAATGAGACAGGAGAATGCATTTCGGCATTGTTTCCATTTTGCAAAATCATCTATCACAGAAAAGTACTTTGAAATGTCTGTCTTGTTTTCAATTTTTCCAAAATATATTCAGACAAAATAGCCTGAATTGGCTATCTTGTTTTTTCGATTCTGTTCCAGATTTATTTCTGATTATAGCCTCTTTTTGAATTCAGATGCTCTCTCTTTGGGGGAATGAATAGCATTATGCTTAATCTTCTCTTGCCTCTCCAAAATGAACACAGAAAACTTTCAAAGTGATAAATTATTTTTCTCATGGAGCCCATCACATTTTCTTTCAGGCTGTTCTGAGCCTCTAGGGATGAAATCGGGACATATTCAAGACTATCAAATCACTGCCTCCAGCATCTTCAGAACACTCAACATGGATATGTTCACTTGGGAACCGAGGAAAGCACGGCTGGACAAGCAGGGCAAAGTGAATGCCTGGACTTCAGGTCACAATGACCAGTCACAATGGCTACAGGTAACATTTTCAAAAATTGTTTTCACACTCAGTACTTCTCTTCTTCAGAGATTTCCTGTTGGGTAGGTGAAATCCAAATCATTACCTTCAAACTAATTTAAATCTATCTTCCTCTTTAGCTTAACTTAATCAGTGAAACAAATTCGTTAAGAAGTCATGTTCATGGGCTGTGTTTATTCTGGTGTTGATTTATAGATGCTGTTGTCAGATGGCTGCAGCAGATTGTACCAGATCATACTATGTGTAGGTCAATTCGATTGATTATGAGAGCATTTGCATTTTAATTCTCATCTGTTCTAGTGTTCGTGTCAATATTGGTTTGAAAGCATCAGAGCAGAAATCCACACTGCCTTCGAATCATGCCACTGACCCGCAGACTATTCCCACAGAATCATGACTCATGACTTATTAGCACTCTACCTGTGGTTGCTAAGCAATGGAGCAATTTGATTACATTCTCATAAGAGAGCTTGCTTACAGAAGGAAGGCGTAGATACTGCACAGTCTATTTTTTCATTTGCAAGTGAAGTAAGGTCACAGTGCTTTTAAAAACAATCTTCTTAAAATGCACTTATTTGTGGAGTGCTTTTAAATATGCATAAATTTGTTAATGTGCTCAGTGGCAAAGAAAAGGAAGACAGCTTAATTCCATAATGAGGTGGCTTTATCTGAAAGATCCAAGTTCAGCTCTTATTGATTTTTATGCTGTATCCATGAGTTTCAAAATTGTAGCAATTTATTGTATTTTTGAAAATCATATGAACAATTAAAATAGCTAATGTCACCCCTTGTCAAACAGCATCTGAAACTGTTCTCATAAGTCACTTATAATTGCCAGTGGTCCCTCCTCAGTCTTTTCTTCACTTGAGCTAACTTCTACTTCTCACAGATAGAAATAATCTTTCCTTTCTGTTCATATTTGCTCTAGATCTTTATTGAGCTGGAGTTTTATTTGAGCTCTTTCATTAGCTTTCACACATTATGGATGTTTATGTATGTTCTTCTCCTGGCACTGTTCAATCAGCTTTTTGAAGGTAGGTTGTATTTATCATCCCAGAATTCAGCGTGATGTCCTTATCTTGTGCAGTGGAGGGGAGAAACCCTATCCTGTGAAAAAATTTACAAGAATGTAAAATAATGTAAAAACAAGTTTTATTCATTTGTTAAATAGTTTAATTCACATTTTAATGCAATACAATAAAAGGTGAATTAAACTATTTAACAAATGAATAAAACTTGTGGGGCACCTAGGAAGCATCATATGGTGTGATAGTGATGACACACAAACAAGGAGCACACTAGTCATGCTCTTAAGACATTACCTTGATAAAATATTGCTGTGATTTGCCTTGTGATGACTAAGAAACAATCTGATTTTAATATAATCAAAAAAGTGTTAATTTGATTGGGCCTCCCTGATGGCGCAACGGGCTAAATTGCAGCACTATGAAGCTATCTGCAGCCACTGCAGCTCAAGTTCGAACCCCAGTCAGGGAGCTTCCCACATGGTGCAACAGACCTCTCCTGTCTCACCCGCTGCTCAATCAGCAGTGTATTTCAGTAGATAGGCCTGTTCTGCTCCCCACTCTGTCTCTCGTGAATCCTCTCTGCCCCCAAGCCGGGCTTGCACCCCGGCTTGTATTCATAAATAAATAAATCTTTTTTTAAAAAGTATTTATTTGAGAATAAGGATCGTGACCTGGGTCCACAGCAAGGGGCAGTCACAAGGTGCATCCCACCAGGATCAGGACACAAGGAAATGTTAAAGGGTCAAGCAGGAAAGTGGTTTGAGCTTATGTCATTTGTTTTGAAACTTTTGGGTTGATCAACAGGAATCTTCAGGCAGAAAGCTGCAGTTTGTCATCTTTTGTAACAAACAACGGATTTTCCCCTTTCTTTCCTAATGGCTGATGAAGAGAGAACAGAGGGTCAATATTCTTTTGTAATCACTGTGAGTGAGATTGTTAGTTGAGTCCGGCAGCCTCAGCAATTCACCTGGAATTCTCAGCATGTCAGTTAGACCCCAGCTGGTGTCTGAGTTTATGTAGGTTTCACACTTTCATGACATTGTCTTCTCTTTTCCTCCATCTCCCTAGCTAATGTGTACCAACATCCCCTGGCCTCCATTATGGGTGAGCCTTTTGCCTGTTACCTTTTGCGAACCTCACTGTACCAACTTCACACACTCATATTAACTAACATAACAAGCGTTAATGTATTAATGAAAGTATTAATGCTTTCGACTACTGAAAAAAAAAAGATTCAGCATCTCTAGAATCATTTCACTTAGCCCCACAGACACTTCCATGGTCAAAGCTACCATCCTTTTTTTTATCATGGATTTTGCAGAAATTCCCTAACCATGATTTTTTTTCCTAAAATGCAAGTACTATTCTCTTAACCCCTTTTTAAAATCTACAGTTTCTCCATATGACTCTCAGAATAGTCTGAATCCCTTAATACAACCTGAAAGTCCTCATATGATTTGACCCTATTCATCTCTTACCACACTTTTTTTTAAATGTATGTATTTTTATTTATATCTTTTACATTATTGTGTATTCCACACTCTTCTAAACTTTGTTCACCTTCTCAACCCTAACATCATCTCTTTCCTCCATTTATTAAAAATGGCCTCTTTCAAGAGGAAAATTCTAGAAAGAGCATTGTACCTCTGCTCACAGCCTCTCCAACGTTTGTTGATTAAATCCTTCAGCTACAGTTTGGATGCATCTTCCTCTAGGAAGTCTTTGCTACCAACACCATCTCACACCAAATTTGGTCTCAGTTCTCTCCTGCATAACTCTGTCCCATCTTTAACTCTCTTACTGTAGCATTATTGCATGGTATTGGAAGCTGTGTTTTTATGTTAAATTGTTGGCTCCTAACGGAATGAGACCAGATCTATCCTTTTGAGTTTTTCAACTCATTGTCCAGTACCCAAGTAAATAATTGTCCCAACACCTGAATGAATGAATGAATGAATGAATGGAAGAGTGAGTAATTCAAAGTATAGTTCAAATTATTTTTTAGGGCCTATATAATACATGATTTTGATTCCCAATTTAAGACATCAGCTACTAATATCCTCACATTTTTGAATAATATTTGAAAAAGAAATCTAAGATCTCATATTGAGCCTTTTAATAAAAAAATTGTAATAAATAGTCTTTATGAAATTTTCAAGTTCTTAATTTGATGAAACCATGGAAAAATCACTTTTTCATTTCTTAGATTTGAATGATGGAGCTAAAACTTGTTTTTTGTTGCTGTGTAACATTTCTTAAATTGCAAATATCCCAGTTGTATTTCATATTAACTGAACATAGTTGGTATTATTTGTAAGTCATAAGGCCATGCACAATAAGGTACCATATTTTATAGTCCCTAAGTAACTAACATAGACTGGTAAACTAAAAATAGCCACATAAAGGGATTGTCGATGGCAAATTTCTTTAGAAAGATAAAAATAAATAATATATATTTTTACACGAATCAGGCTGTAATCTTCAGTGCAAACCTCCATCCATCACTTTTTTAAAGATGACTTTTCCGTTGTCTTTTTAAAGTTACTTGCAAGCTGATATCGATTCATTCTTTTGGTGACAGATTTTTCTGTCAATTCAAGGACCAGTACTTCCAGTATGTTTCTGTTTTTTCTTTTGTTGTGTCAAAACATAGAATCTCTAAGGTGAGGTAAACTGACATCTTTACTTTTATTTATTTATTTTTCTTATTTGACATCATACAAGAAAATGCTCTAGAGTTGTGACTATTTTTAGTGTTTGGCCCTCAAGAGACTATGATCTCTTCAACTGTACATTATTGTGCTTGTTAGTGCTTATGCTGAAAATGAGATAAACATCTTTTATGATAGTATATTGGGTGATTTTGGTTTTTAAGTTCTTGATAGTCAATTTATGTCCCTAGCTGAGGCTTCTGAATTTACATGTATTAGTTGTTTTAAACCAAAATGTATCGATTTTGAGCACTAGCTCTACTGAACACAAAGCATATCTCTCATTTAAATTCTTTTCCTTCATTATCAATCTCCTGTTAACTGAATTTTTGAGGAATTTCCTTTATATAACAACTATTCATGTAAGTGAGTTGTATTTTAGCTTAATAAGATTTTCCAAAACCTAACCAGATAATAAGTGTAAATACAATTGCCAAGTAAAAATCCTAAAACACCCTTTTGCCTAATTGTGATATTATATTTTAAGGAATATTTATATATTCTTTTTAGAAATTTTTACACATTCAAATATAATTTTAACCCCTTATTTTCTATTATTATTTTAGTGTTTCTTCTAATTTCTTCTGTAAGGTCAAAATCTCAGGAGTTTCTCAAGCAAATGTTAGAATGTTATTTTTAGAAGTGATCTACCTAACTCATTATCTTCTTGAGCTATTGTTGATTATGAAATAATTTTACTATTCCTAAATGATCAAGGTAAAGATTATGTGTTAAGTCCACATGTAGTGCTACGTGAGAGAGGCTTTTCTCAGACCTCTGAAAAAATGTTCTGTCACTTTGATGTGTATGATAATATTTAAAACTTTAAGCAAAAGAGTCTTGCAGTGTGTTTTCCAAAATCATCTCAAATTGAAGTTGTAGTTTCTGCCTTTCAGAAAATCTTATCTACACCTAAATGGAATGAACTTCAGCCAATCATTTCTGACTCATGTTGGACATTCATAACATATGAATGGACTAGATTTTAAACACTTTATAAAGATAAAGTGGTGTTTAATACAATGAGAACTTTTAGGATCAGATTATTTTGCATGGTTAGTTTCTGTAAAAAAAAAAAAAAAAGGCCGCCAGAAATTTTGTTGACTTTTAAAGTGGATTAAATAAGATAAATGACAGAACAGAGGAAGCACATGTTAAGTGATCAGTATTGGGTCGCTCCCTTCATTCTCTATCTGATGTTTAGTATAAATTCCAGAGCGCATAATTTGACACTACCAATTATAATTGAGATTAAAGGTATGTATACCTATTCTTTGCTTATTCCAAAAAGGAATTTTCCAATAAAACTATCAAGTGTTAATTAATATATTATTAGATCAGTTGCAAACTGCGAGCAGTGTTGATAAATCACATAAATTTGCATTGGCAAACAGAAAATTTAAAGTTGTATCTAGGTAGCATTATATTTTTCAGATTCTTTAATTGGGACTAGCAGTAACAATAAATATTAATCACTTAAGATGAATATTATATCACTTGGCAATGTTCTCTAAAAAATTATATTCTCATTAAAATGATTGTGTTTTATGCCCCTCCTCAGTGGCTTTCAACAGATTGAATAAATTCCCTTTTTATTTGTATTTGTATTTATATTAGACAAACTGATTAAAAGGTGGCATGAAATTAAGATGGTTAATGGCATTCTATCATTCTATCATAAGTAAAAACATTACTGATGATAATCTTATAAGCTGTGAAAAAATATTTCGATGTAGTAGATGCAGCTGAACAAGAGGCACTCTAAGAATTAACTTGGGTTAACTAAAAGCTTTTTAAATTAAACATCATAAAGTCTCCCATGGTGACTACATTGTGTACACATTCACTGCCTTATTATAAGGGACTACAGAAAATAAATAATTCACTATCCATATTTAATCTACTCAAGTTTTTCAGATTTCATAAAGGGTAACATTCTATAAATGACCAACAGGAAAGAAATGTCATAATGTCAACTAGGAAATGATCTTTTGGACTATTTCATGAAACAGTTGCTAATTTAAGGTAACGTGCATTGTATTTCAATCAAATTAGTAGAATTAATAGAGTTGGTAGATTGCACATTTTAGTGTTGACCTTTGTCAGAATTCCATCTAACCCTGCACAGTTTCATTTCAATACTAATTTTGTGGAAATGGATAAGGAAGCAATTGAATTTAACTTCAAATCGAGTAAGCCTTATTTAATTTAGTCCATTTCAGATTTTTAAAAGGGAATCTTCTAGGCATAAAATTTGCAACTTTTTCAGAACCATTAGCTTCTCTTGCCCTCTTATAAAAGGGAAAGGTTCTGAAGACTCAGGCTTCTCTGGGCTATTGAGAATCATTTTGCAATACGAAGGAATAATCTGATTGCCAATTCTCTTCCATATTTCTTATATCATAAATAGCAAGCTTGCAGGAAGTGTCTACCTAGAAAGCAGATCTAAAAGATATCAAGTGATGGAGCTCATTTTATACATGATTGTGAAACAGCTTATAATTCTTTCATGATGTTAATATATGTTGGGATACTTGAAATGAATCAATGGCTATCCATACTTTGCTGGGACTATAAATCATCTTTAAGTATATTTTTATAATTTTATAATATCAAAGAAGTTACCACTATGCAATTAGAAAAAAATAATGAGCAAAACAAAATTGTGTGGGATGCTAATACAAAATGTTCTTAGAGGGCAAAAGGAAGTACAGTCTGTACCAAAGTATACACAATGTATAATTAGAATCCTAAATTCTGGACAAATCACATTAGTAATCTGGAACTCAATTTTTTTTTCTTTTTCTTATCTAAAATATTTTATTGCAAAATTGATAGCCTCTCAGATGACCTCTTTTCAATAACTCTTGCACCACTCATATTCTAATTCCTAAATGGCTGACCAATTCTGAAGCAATCAGAAAATTATCAGGACTGCAGTTAAATTCTGGTAAAGTTAACAAAAGGACATCTTATAATGTCGTTATGATTACCTAAATCTAAACCTAAAATTAAACCTTAAAAATTAACTTATATATTATGTATAGTGAATCTCTGACTACCCAAAATAATACCCTTAACGTTCTACTAGTTCTAATTATGAGTCATTTCTTCAGGGTAGTGTATTAATATATCTCTATAGAAAACTTTAAAAAAAAGAATTCCTGGGCCTCCCTGGTGGCGCAGCTGTTAAGCGCTGTGCTGTGGAGCTGTAGGCAAGCAGTGGCAACATGAGTTCGACCCCTGTGGGGAGATTCCCACATGGCGCAGCAGACCTCTCCTGCCTCCCCCACTGCGCCCCTCAGCAGTGTATTTCCGTCAATCTGCCTGTTCAGCTCCCTACTCTGTCTCTGGTGAACCCTCTCGCTGCCCCATGCCTCTGGCCTGTACCCCAGCTTGTATGCATAAATAAATAAATCTTTAAAAAAAAAAAAGAATTTTCGAAGATAATTCCCTAGTAGTATCATTATTAAGCAGTAATACACTAGCATTTACATATAGCAAATCATTAAAGACAAAAAGCCATAGCTTCTGTTGGCAATAGGAAAGAAAAGATTAGATTTAGGTGCCAGGTGCAATTTTGGCCATGACAAGCCTCATGGTTCATGAAAATTGGATGGAATCTTGGTGGTTTGGAAGTTATTTTAAATGACTTCATCATTTTTAAATTCAAATCAATATTTTTGAGATAACTGTTATCTCAATGCCAGATGTAGGAAGTCAAAAGATAGACCTGGTACTGTGTCTGCCTGCATGTGTGCTTACTGATAGCCTAATTGTCAGGGATTCAACATTCCTAAAGCAATAAACAGAAATGTGAGAAGTTGGATGGTTCTGCTTAGAAGTATTAGAAATCACTGAAAAACTGAACAGCAGGACTTGCAAGAATTGTATGTGCAACAGCTGGCCCATTCATGTTTTTATGATAATGAGAATTAAATGACTTCTGATTCCTTTTTGTGCAAATGAATTTTAATTTGTGACATATTAGTTATCTTTGCATTAAGAAAGGCAACTGTTTCCTAAAATTATGTACTGAAAATAGGCCAGTGAGTAAGATTTAGAACTTGGGAATACAGATTCAAATAAAACGAGCATTTGTAAAGGCTTTCAAATAAAATGGAAATCAACTTTAATCAGTGATCTCATTTTGTCTTTACAGCAGCCCTCTCTGTGACTCAGTTAGGTCTGTCTTATAACAAGGCCGTGGGGAGAGTCTGAGAGGCTTGCTAAAGAGTACATGTGCAGTCAGCTGCCAATGGGGACCTCAACACATGCCAGGAAGGTCATGTGAAGATTTTACAATATTTTGTAAACCGTTCAGTGAGTTGAGCTGGCTGCTTTTTTTCAGGGGATATTTGTTGGATTAGGAAGCCTTCCAGTCCCTAGTGATGATCAGCATAGCTCTGGCTACTTACCTGTCCTGAGGAAGAGCTCCTAGTACTTCTGTGGGCCTAGCTCGCCCCCCAAATGTGTGATTCTACACTGTAAAACTTGTATATTCTTTACTGTGATAGTGAACATTGAAGAGACATACACACAATAATCTTAAAATATCATTCCTTTGAGCCTTCTCCCTCCTTTGCTCAATGGACTGTGGAGGAGGATTATGGGTGTTTTGATGATAGTTGTGGTGTAGTAACATAGGTATGAACCTAGTCCCATAAATCATAGACAGTGCTGTAAACCATTGTTACCTCAAAAAAATAGAATACAGTTAAAAATAAATAAATATAAGTAAAGAAAAGAAGTAATTCCTATTTGGGAGCCTGAAGATAAAATTAACAGGAAATTGGATGGAAATGCTAGCATGTTCTACTACAATTCACTGGTATGTCTGTGCACACACCACATTTTTGAGAATGCTGCTCTGCTCCATACTCTTGTTCATAGTAAGTTCCCCCTGGTAAGTTGCTTTGGTTTAGTTTAGAGACCTGAGTGATTTTTCTTCAGTCAGTTACACTATAATGATTAGGTCATTCAAATTTTCAGTTACACTCCTGATTAAGTATTTTCTTACTTATGAAGTATGTATTTGCTAGCTCATACCAACCTTCAATACAACAATTTATAACAAATATTTCTGCATTTTCCCTTCCATTGAAACATTAATATTTCTGTGGAAAAAAAGACAAGGAAGCAACTGTCATATCTCAAATGTTTTTGTTTTATGTGGTTAATGTAGTTCATTGGCACAATATGTCTCCTGGGAAGTGCAGTTCCACCTAACCATGCCCTTTCTATATTAACTCTCGATTAGAATCTTGTTTAAGATCCTTTAAGATGTGCCTGAACTTCCAATATGTACAGCTTCCAATTAATCACTTTTTCAAATTAGTTTACACTTCAGAGAAACATAGTTATCAGTTTCCTTGAGCAGGACAGACTGTGGCTTCAGTACCAAGGCCAATCAGAGTTTTAAATTCTTAAATCATCACTTAAGCTCCTCGCCTGGGTCTTTCAGGGTGTCAGGATGCCACTTCCTCCATTTCACCTGGTGCATGTCTGATTGTCCTCCTCTTGTGCCCTTTCCTCACCTGAGCTTTCTTAGATCCTTGCCAATTGCTTTATCTATCCTTTGCCTTGCAGTCCTGCTCCAGTCCACCTTCTAACAGCTACCTACCTGTTATCACTCCACTTTTATCTCTGTGGAAGATTCAGCCCTGCCCTGTTTCACATGGGCCACTGATATGACTGGCTCCTCAGTATGTCTCAGTCCAGCGGCTGCCACAGCTGACCTCAGTCTTGCTGATCTTGGTCCCTGACCCGAAACTCACAGTTTCTATTTTTCCAAATGCCCTTTGATCTTCAGAGTTGTACTACCAGAGCTGAGACTTCTTGATCATATACCCAGAATTCCCAAAAGGTCCTTTCTTCCTCAGTATGAAAATCAACTGATAAAATTAGGATAAAGTGTATCACTCTTTCATCCTAAAAAAATATATAGTACTCTAAAGCAAATTAGGGTCCCTTTCTCCCCAAATGATAATTTTTTCAACATTTCCCAAAACTTGCCCTGAAAAATACTCCTTCCATAAGATGCTCAAAAAAAAATTTTTTTTAATTTGGTATTGAAATATGTTTGGTAAATCCTTTATTCTCTCTTCTGTTCTTCCTGATACAGATGCATGCTAATATAGTAAAGATTCTTAAGAATTCCTAAGAAAGATTTTTTTATCTGGTGATTTTCAACCTTATTTGATCACAGAGTGCTTTTTAAAAGTAACTACCTTAATATTCCCAGGAGCCACTTTAGAAAATTCTACATCAATACATCAATTAAATTTCATTTTGTAGCACTTTGTTGTTTTCAAAGGTCTTTACTAATAACTTTCACGATAGCTTTATAATAATTTGGGTACATACAATTATTCGTATAAAATATTCTGTCTCAGTATATGAAAAAGCAATTTACAGAGGTTATACAACTTAATGCTGTAAATGTCAGAACTTGACCCAAAGACCAGTTTTTCTATTTTCCATTGAGTACCACTTTGTATGTTTTTTGCATCTGACAGAATGTAGAATGAAGTCTAACCTTAGCAGTCTCTTTTTCATCAATATGATTTTTTTAGTACAGCAAAATATGTACATTTGGAAATATGGTTTTTCCAGTTTGCTGCATTTTTCTGCTTTGGGGATATAACTACTCAATATCACATACAATATCATCAATTCTGTGTCCATTTATGTACAAGTCAAGCATTTAAAATTGTTTAAATGGATTCCAAGTATTATTTTCACTTCATCTTTAGAAAGGATATTGCTGATAGACTAAAGTTAGCCATGTACCTGAAGACTAGTCAATGCTTGTCAGGAATTAAATGGACTGTATACATCAGACTGTATACATTAACAAGTCTAAGCAAGAAAAGTAACATATGAACAGTTTCACCTGTTAATAAACAGTTCCTATGAGTTAACGGGCTTTGCTAGAGAAGTTTACGATAGTGCAGAAGTCTTTATCACTCAAGTTGTAAAAATTTTCTCTGTCATTCATTGGAAAGCACAATGAATATTTTTCTTTAAAACTGTTTCCCTCTCACTTAAAATGACAGAAGATCATCAGTGAAAGTAGTCTTTAAATATATAAACTGTAAAGTTTGTCCTCCCTCAAATGTTAAATTGTCTTCTCTGTGTTTGCGGCATGAAGTTCTCACTCTTCATTCCAGTGACAAAATAATTGACATACACTGCATTATCACTATAGAATTCACTGTTTTATAGTAAACTAGGGCACTATAGGTAACCAACAGATATTTTGTAACATTCACCACTATTGAGATACAGGATCTAGGAACTAGAAAAATAACATTATTTTACATGTATGTGCTTTGCAGGCATGATCAGTGGGGGCCTTGCTGGTTTGGTTACATACATCTGGAGAGCTGAGCCCTCTTCTCTAGCTAAGCGTGTTAACTCATAGGAACTGTTTATTAACAGGTGAAACTGTTCATATGTTACTTTTCTTGCTTAGACTGGCTAATGTATACAGTCCGATGTATACAATCCATTTTATTCCTGACAAGCATATGATCCTATGCCTCTAAATTACAAAAACAGTTGAAACCAATGTTACTGCAATAAAATTTTGAAAAGAACGTGTGTGTGTGCATGCATGCACGTGTGTGTGTACAGTCAGTAGTCTCTAAATAATATGATATCTGCTGCCCTATACAATTGTTCTTCTACATACTCAGTGGCTTTTGACAGAGAAAACTTAAAAGGAGATAAGACAGTACTTGTCCATATATATTCAATGGAGTAGATTCCATATGACCATTTGCACTATTTTCTTTATGCTACTAAAGTCTGATGAAATCAGTTCATCCAAGGTCATTCAGTATAAGAGAAAGAAAACCCAAGAGATATTCACCTATAGCCTTTATTTAGTACCTATTTGTATGATATAATGTTCTGAAGTTTTAAATACAAACTCATTTTTAATAAAAAGTAGAAAAACATTTTAGAGAATGCACACAAAATTGCATGGTCATTGTGCAGTTGTATATGATGTTATTACCGTTGTAGTTGAAATATAGTTGGCAAAACTGAATATGGCTAAGAGGGCTTAAAGCAAGTGAATAAATAAAAGCACGAGTAATTGAATACCTATTAGTCCAGTTAAACTCTGAGTCACCCCTCTCCACATTGCCAGCATCCTACCACCTACTTGAGAATCTCCCTTTAATAAGAAACTTTGTAGAATTTTAATTCCCAGAGCTGTTTGATTTGATGGCCCTTCATGAGTACCAAAGACCCATCTGTTCTGTTCTGTTAAGCATATGTCTGATGATGGAGGAGGAACTGTATATACAAGATAATGGATCCAAGAGTAACTTGGGATGTAAAACTAAATACATATGTATAAATATCCATATCCATATACATGCATGTGTATATGTGTACAGATATATAGATGTGTCTATATATTTCAATAGCTGCCTTAAAGCTCTGTACTGGGAAATAGGGGCAATTCTAAAAATAAAGCAGCATTAAAGTCCTCAATGGGAAAAAGCACACTACCAGCTGCTGCTTGTATCTTCTTGCATGTTTGTGTCAAAGTCATTTTCTCAATGTGTGGTTTGGAGGCCTCCTGTTTCAGAATCAGCTAGCAGAAGCTGGCTGAAAATATACATTCCCAAATCCTATCCTCACAGACTGGTGTTATTAGGTCTCGAGAGGGCATAGAAATGTTTATTTTGGTCATGTATACCCACAGATTCTTATAAAAGGTAAAGTTTGAGAGAAAAAGAATTGGTAATTTATGATTGACTGACAAACATATATTCATTTGGAGGTATTTAATGGGATTTGCTTGGACATGTTGAATTAAAATTTATTTGAAAACTTATTTAAACATTAAAAAAACTCATTGCAATTTGGAGTAAAGTTTCAGGATAAATCAAATTAAAGAAATTGTGTGCCATTGTACCAGTATAAAAAATTCAAAAATTCAAACATATTTCTCTGACTTTTATTGAATGAATTCAACAACAAATCTTTAGTTTATTTAAACTCTATACAAAATAATGTATATCAAACATATACACATAGAACCAGATCTAAAAATCTAAATTCTGACAACATAGAAAGAGAATCCGTGTGTGTGTGTGTGTGTGTGTGTGTGTGAGTGAAATGAAATTATTGAATTTAAATTATCAAGATTCCTGTTAGTTCTTTGATATGTATAGAACAATAACAGAAACTTCTAACAATGACCACGAGACACTCACAATTCCTGAAATTTCATTTGAAATAAATAAAATATGTTCAGTGAAGGTGGAGTTTTAAGTTTACTGCTTTTGTATAATGAAGAGAGCTTGTTTAAGTAAGTGTTTATCTGTGGAATATAGAGAAACAAAGCAAAGGAGCTGACAAAACTAAACCAAAACAAACCCTAGAAATAAGACAGCAGAATTGACACTTCTAGAAGGGGAGGGAGAATATGTGTGGGAAGAAAGCAGGAAGGTCTGTGGTAAATGACTATAGGTACTTTGGTAGTGGGGAATGGTGTGGTAATATACATGTAGGTGCGAACTTATTCATCTAAATACAGTGTTGCAACCCAGTGTTATCTCAATTTAAAAAAAAAAGGTTAAAATAAGTAATAAAGTAAGTTCTTGATGCACATTGAAAGTCTACTGAATAACATTTTCAGAAATTGTCAATGTGTGTGCAGTTTATATAATATTAAATTAACGGATATAACAGATGAGAAACAGTTTTTCGTAGCTGTTAGAAAGGAAGGTTCTATAGCAGAATTGCCTTTTTTTTATAAACATGTTTTATTTGTTTTTTTTTATACCATCAAGAACTGAAACTACTGGCTGTCATTTCCCTAAAATAGGGAAATCCATCTAAAACACATACTGGTGCTTTTCAAAAGATAGCAATTTAAAAGGGTGGTAGCAGCAGGCATTTGATATCTTTTTCTTTTAAAAACCTTCAGGCTGCAGGAAAAACATGTGACCAAGAGTGTTATGATTATCCATTAAGCGATTTTCATCAGTACCTGTACCAACTTAGGTGACAATATAGCAAGATCCAAAGGTTAGTGACAGACAATGCACGTCATAAGGAATGATATATAGTACCAATCCTTACAAAAGTCATTGTCAAAGAAACTGTTAAGTGTTCAAAAGGTATGTAAATATTTCACATTAAGTAGAGAAGCGGCCATCCAGGTTACATCCCTTATTGGTTGCATATTTTTCAAAAAGTGCCAATCAAAACCTAATTTTGCATTTTGGCTTTGTCTTATACAGTATTAGCTGCTAAAAAGCAATTTACATGTGTTTTTAACCACAGTCATTTGGCCAGAGGATGCCTTTTCTGACACTAACTGGCTGTGTGACTGTGGACAATCATCTCCACTTAGTGGTGCCTCAATATTCTCATTTTTAACTAGGAAAAATAGTATCTATCTTTAGAGTTGTGTTAATGACTAAATAAGTTAAGTACTTAGAAGATAATTACTACAAAAATCTTCGTTACTGTTATTTTTATTGATCAAAATAAGCTAGTAATTGCTGAAATAACATAAAGCGTTGCTTTCATTTAAGGTTGCCAGATGGTTACAGAATTTCAACTAAATGATGAATGTGTTTTTTGTTTTTAGTGTAAGGATATCTGAAACATTGTAAAGGTCATACTTACCCACGCTAATAATGTTGTTTTTCTAAAGTTCAGATTTAACTGTGCATCCTGTATTTTATTTTGCTGAATTCAACTACTGTATTTTCACACCATCTCATTTGCTTTCCTTGCCCCAGTATCTCTAATTGAACTAAGTTAGAAAGCTGTTATAGTGATGATTTTTAGTCAATAGATAATGGTTTTAATAGATTATTCATCTGTAATTGTTTTTGCACTGTACCTATCTTCCAGATAAATAAATATTAGAAAACCAATAGTTTATTAACTCCTAAGCAAATATGCTTAAATTCACTTCCACTACAAAAGTTCTTATTTTGTTTTAAGAAAAAAAAAATCTATTCTTAATTCTGAGTCTTCTTGCTTAGTAGATATCTGGAGCTGAGATGAATCCATTGGGGTGTACATGTAGAGCCAGGTGAAAAACTCTGGAAGTCAGTCTCTCTCAATGTATAGGAACTCAGTACAATATTTCCCATCATGGAAATGGGTTGAAATTGCCAGATTGCCCAGATTGACCCTTAGTGATATTTGGGATATTGTGTCTACAGTTTGTAGAAATAGCCGCTAGGTGACATTTAAGATCCGCAGATTTTAAACCTAAGTATAGCTCAGTGAATTCATTTTATCAAAAGATACACACAGTCTTTACAACCTGAACTCAAATCTTGATCCCTTACCTACCAACTGTGAGACAATGGGCACGGTGTTGTCCTCCTAAGAGTCCCATTTCCTCATCTGGGGAATGTCATACTTGCCCACTCCATAAAGCTGTTGTCTGATGCTTAAATGTGACCATGCTTATAAAACATTCTTTATGGCACTTGGATAGGGTCAGCATTCCATGTGAGCTCTTTTCCTTGCTTCTTCCTCAGCATTAAAACAGAAACTTTGGAGATTAGTATTACTGGAGCTAATGTTGACTTCAGATTCTGTGACTGTATTATATGTAATCAAAAGACAAAGTTAAAGGAGAAATACAAGCTCCTTTGTGTCCCTGATGTTGAATTTGATTTTTTCATATATATAACGATTGCCTAAATAAATATACTGTCCCACAATAATTTTAATTAAGTATCTGAAAAATGCTAGTGATCAATCCTCACCCTCTTTCTATCTGCCTCTTGCAAGAGTAGCCATTCCTTTATCACTCCAGCTTTATTTTCTTCTGGAAAGCTACTTCCTTCGGGGTGCTATCCCAGTCAAACTGGATATTTGTAGTAGGTGCCAACATAGCCTTGCATCCTCTCGTTAAACCTGAGTCCTTCGGGAGAGAGTCTAGAACCTCCCTTTGAAGGAGACATGTTTTGTTGGAGTTGTCACAGAGAAGGTAGAGGCAGAGGTAGGAGGCCCTTCTTTACACTGTACTGGCAGAGTAAGCACATCATAATATGACATAACAAAGCTGAAGGAGAAACAAAGAACTCCCTGAAACCACCAACTCCTTGAGACCTCTCTGTCCTCTGTTTTGAAACTGTGATAGTCTGAGTACAGACAGACCCCAACCTGCTGCATGAAGGGAGCTATCCAAGAGCATAAAGTGCAGAAGAGAATCTCAACATCATCTTTTGCTTCTTGAGTTCGCTGTTCAAATTAATGGGCAACATTTTCCCATGTGCCAAGCCATACTATCCAACAAGAGGCAGATAAAATTGATTTTTTTTTAAACTTCATGTTGTAAAAGACCTTAAGTAAGTCTAGCCACTGATTGTTTCGGGGCTGTTTTGTTTTTGCTTTTTGGGACTGTAGTCTATGTCTATAAGAACATAGTGATAGAAATTCTGCTTATTATTCAGGTCTTTAAAAAGTGCACCTGAAAAACACAGCATTTAAAAAATTATATCTACAAATAATACCATGAATGAAATGGTTAATCAGGTTTAAATATATAAAGCATAGAATTTCTGTAGAAAGTTCTATTCTTTGATGTTTTTAAATGTTAAAATTTGTTTACATAGAGCATAAATGTATTTCCAAGATGGGTTTTTGAATGGATCAAATAAATGCAAAGCATATTAGAGAAATCTGTCATGTATCTTACTATTTCCTTTGTAATTTTGAAAAGTGTACTTTTCACTATCTCCAAAATAAATGAGAAGCAACAGTCATTTCCTAGTAAAAGTCAAATAAAAGCTCATTGTTTTTCTACCAATTAACCAAATACCCAAAGAATCTCAAAGTAAATGGGGAAATGACCAATCATTTTAACCTGGAATGGTTATATGACACATGATACCTACTGTGGAAATCAAATGTGGAAAATTATATTATTGTTCAAAAGATCCATTGCTGCTACTCCCTGCAGTTCTCTCTCTATAAGAGGATCAATATCATATGAGTTCACCCTCTACTTACCTTGGTCAATTAATAGGAGAAAAAAATGATGCTTTTTTCTGATTTTGGAAATGGAAAAAAAATTAAAAACAGCTAATGGGTTCTAATTTACATTTCAAAATTTGGCCCAGGAATATGGCCTCACTGTCACATAGATTCATGTGACAGCAACAGAAGTCTCCAGAGGACAACAAGCAGTCAGCCAGCAATTCTTTAAATGCCTTGTAGCCACAGGGTAGAAAATGTACAAAGTAAGAGTTATAATACTTACTACTTTGTAGGGCTCTTCTAAACTTTAAATTATGTAATACAGGTATAATGCTCAGCATAGTGCCTTGCCATACGAAAAACCTCACTTAAAACTTACTGATGAGAATGATGACATGAAAATTATAGCAGTAATACACTGGATAGCACCCCAAAAGAGATACTTGCTAATGAAGTAGAATTTATGGGAACCTGGTGAAAAAAAAAAAAAAACCTATAGTAATAATGATAATAGTCGCACAAAAATAGCAAGCATTGTATCACATCTTCTAATATGCAAACCAATAGCAGTGAGCTGGATTCATGCTCAGCCTTGGTTTTTTCAGATGGTGTTGCAGGTTTTTCTCATTTTTAATTTGAATGGCCTAAGTGGGACATATGTCTGTTAAGTGTGCAATAACGTTAGGTCTTAAAAAATGTACATACCTCAATTTAAAAAATACTTTAAGAGTCGCTGGGCTGAATAACAATAACCCGAAGGGCAGATTAGCAAACAAAAACATGGTGGGTAAGAGGAAACAGAAGTTCAGATTAATAAAAGAAAAATAAATAATACAAAAATAAATAAATAAAATACTTTATGTCTAAAGAATGCTAACTATTATCTGAACCTTCAGTGATTCATAATCTTTTTGCTCAGACCTTCAATTTGTAAAAAATTCAATATCTGTGAGACTTAATAAAACAAAGGACAATAAAATGAGTACACTCTAGCAGAATCTCTCAAGTCTTTAGTGGCTTTTCCAACCATTACCCCACCATTGCTAAATGCAGGACTCCTTAAAATCCCTTCATATCTAAGAATTGGTGGTCTAGGCAGTAATACAGTGGACTCCAGAGAAATGCCTTCAAGTGAGCTATTTAGAAGGTTAATTTTAAAACATACAAAGAAGTAGTTTTTCTGTTTGAATGTGCCACTGACTTTTAATAAGACCCTGGGGAGATGACCTGCTAGAGTCCAGCGTCCCTATTTTTATATTAAATGGAATGCCATCTCATAAATAAAAATTAAAAGACCTTTCTTACTGATACCTGCCTGCTATCCAGAGAGAAAATATGGTCCATGTTGATGCAGATAGAACCCAAAATGATCCTTCATAGTGACAAGCACACATTTGATTGTACTGGAACTACACACACCTACACCAAGATACATGTTGTGTTCTCAGCTGCCGTCCCTAGAGAGAGAGGTCTCCTAAGTATTTAACATCATCTTCCAGAACCTTCAATTCAGGATATTCAGGAAGCAGTGATCATTGTTCTCATGTTAATAATTTTATCATGCTATCTTATGAGACTCTTAAACAAAATATGTGCATTTTTAAAGTATATTTCAGTATCACAATATATTCAGCAGATATTCATTGAATGAGTTCTAGGTCTAGACTGTGGATATATAGGTGAAAAGCAATGAGAAGATTCTTGCCCATAAGAAACTTATTGCACATAAAGATAGAACTATAAGCAAGAAATAAAGGTGATTTTTCTAGCAAAATGAAAAACTACTGAAACACTTAGTAGAGATCTGATCTCATCTTGGTATCAGAGTAGACATCCTGAGAAAGTGATATTTGAGCAGAGACCTAGAATATGAGCAGGAGTTAGCTGTGCCTGCAAGTAGGATTAAGGAGGTCTAGTAGAAGGGGTGTGCTAAAGGAATAGTATGTTTAGTACAGAAGATGAAAGAAAGCATGGTGTATCTAAAAAACTGAAAGTAGTTCAGTTCCTAACAATTTGATGAAAACTTTAGGTACAAAACCCAGTAAGTTCTGCTCATGATTTTAAATAAAGTAAGAGCATAATAGAAAATGAAATTTAGCTTATTTAATGGGATAGTTGTACCTATGAATGACCCCATTTCAAGAAAGTAGTCACATAAATATTTATTAGGAATTAAATGAATTTAATTTTAATTAGCACCACCATTTAAAAAATGTAACTGATTATAATTTTAATTCTCTAGCTAAGAATTTCTTTAATATATATTTTAATATTTAAGTGGAGGCATCTCTATAATAAGAGATGGGAAGAAGGGAAATAAAATTTTGATCTTAGCATGAGAAAACTGAATTAATCTGCAAGATTATTACTGAGATTTAGTCTTTATACCCACATGAAGGTGAACTTTACTCTCTGTTGATTCTAAAGGTGCTTCAAGTTTAGAGTAAAAGCTTTGTTTCTACAGATGGTCAAAAGACTGATTTTTACCCAGAGCTAGTATTAGTGAGAATTCTGATGTGGGATTCAGTTTAATCATTCCTAGAGTCATATTGATTTGAAAACATCAGTATTGTCTTACAGCCCGTGACAAAAAGACATTACAGAAAAATTAAAAATAAATCACGTAACACCTCCCAAAAGCTGGATGTCTTCCAAAAGCTCCAGTACTGAGTGGGGTCCCTGACTTAGACCTTTAGGACTTATATGCTGGGACTTGCATTCAGTGACAGGGTCCACCTGGCTGAGGTTAGAGAAGGTTCTTTCTTCTAAGGAGTTATTGATCAGAGAGGAGGTAAAACACAAGAATAGATTCCAATTACTGTGATTCAAATTCTAGCTCTGTTTCATACTATCTTTATTTGTGAGGGAAATGAATTCCCCACCCCAGGGATTCTCATCTTCAAAGTGAGGCCAACCTTGCCTCATGGGTTATTATGGAGCTGAAATGAAAGGACATCCTTGGAAGTTGTTACCACACTGCTTGGCACACAGCCAATGAATGGAATCCCTTGACCATTTGTCCACAAAGATATAGTAGACAAAATTATAGTGAGAACCATTCAAGATGAGTTAGTCACATTTGTTTCCCTGGTATCTACCATATAAGTTGACTATGATGTGGTGATTATATTGTGAACTTAGCAAAGGAGGACTAACCTATGTTCTAACAAAGATTCCCTCTAGGGTGTCTAGAATCAACTGGTCACTAACCACTGAAAATGGGTAAAAATTAAAAACTTACGGACAAAATATTTTTGGTCCCTAAGAAAAAAACCTAAACTAAGTTTGTTTTTTTTTTTTAATCAAAATGAGAAATGAGAAACAAATAGCATTATTTTCTCAATGAAATGATTGCATCTAATTTTGTTGCATGCATCTGTGTTTGTGTTTAATGGCAAGTGTAATTATGCACCTGCAATATGTAGCTTTTCTAAGTTTAGTAAAATTAGTTAAACTATTTAGAAACTACATAACAAATTATTTTTAAAATGAGTAAATTTCAGTGCTTCAGTCTTTTTAGCTATCAAATTTTGCTCTTCCAATTTCTGCAGTAGTTACACACAGCTTTTGTGTTCAGCATTACAGACTGGAGACTTTCCAGTTAGTACGGGATCATTCCCTGCATTCTTCTGTATCGACAGTGGCTGCAGAACCGCCAGAACCCCCTCTTCCCTCGCTGAAGAGATTTCCTTCCACATGGGGCCATGCAGGAGGAAGGAAGCCTTTGCTCGTGTTTCAGAAAGATAGCTTTGGAGGGGGTTAAACAGACCTTTTTTATCTGCCCACTATATTAAAATGTAGTCCCTATAATTCAGATCCAGATCACCACATGAGTATAATATATCCTACAGAGAACACAACTGACTACAGGTAACTGGTACACACAGGAAGGTCTACCAGAATTCTAGACAGATAAGATAATTTGTATATTTTTCCAGACCTTATTTGCCCAGGTATTGCATGTCAACTTGTCAATATTTTAATATTTTCTTAATTATATGTATCTTTATATTAATCTTAAGATCAATTTTGAAATAAGAAGAAAAAAAATTAAAGAAATATGGAAAAGATGAAAATAAGTTGATATCATTATTGATCAGATGATTGAGCTTTTCATATTCAAAGCTGATTTTTGGTCAGGGTAATAAGTGAGCTGAAATGAATTATTAAATTAGTAAGGGGTAAAGCTTACTAAGCATGCAGGAGATAGTAAAGTATAGGTGTTTAGGAGCTCTTTCCAAAGAAGCATCCTAACCTGGAATTGTGACTCAGAAAAGCAAATTATAAAAGAGAACCTAAGGACAAGCTCCTGGCAACTCCTATATGGCCGCATCTACTGGAGCTGATCCCTACAAGACTTGGAAATACATGAGCTTTGGATTGAGGAGCTGTTCAAACCTAGGGTCCTGAAGCTTTGCTATATGTGGATGTCTGGTTTTCCTCGGTGAGCATGCCCAACACCAGAACTTTCTGGAGCATCACTTAGCCCACCTGAATGTTAATAGTGCATGTTATATTTGAACATCGTCTCATCCACTCATGCATTTGTTATACAGCATATTTCAAATCATATATATATATATTTTTTTTAAGATGGAAGAAAAGCAGTTGCATATATTGGCAGCAAACAGTGTCATCTATGCTCTTAAAATGTAGGGCATACTTTAAAATTCCTGTTCATAATCTCTATATCTCAAAGCACCAGGGGACAAAGACCGCTTCAATATGTATTTTTTTCCTGTTTCTTGAAATTTTCCTGGCTATTACATATGAGTGCTTGAAAATACAGCTTTCATGTCTAATTATTATTGGCATTAACAAAATTTTGCCATGTCTCATATACTGTGTGACTCGCAAATTTAAAATAAATATTTCAAGAACACTGTGTGAAAACTTTTAGTTTTTACAAAGGAATGTATACACCCAAACTCCTTTTACATTTGCTCATTATTCTGATCCCCTAATCTAAGGTTAGATTTCATTTTTTTTCAAACACACAAACATATTTTTCCATGCAAAATTCTCAAGTTATTTAGGAATACCAGTTGCCAAACAGTACTGATTAGTTCTATTTTATGAATAATTTTAAATTTTTAAATGAGCAGTAACATTAAATTTAATATGTAATTTTTCTGTATCACGGTTAGGAACTTTAAGAAAGTGCCATATAGGAACATTGTAAAGGCCAAGAGTATTTTAAAGTTTATGCCAGTGGATTTCAAATATATCCCTTCTAATTGTTTTCAATGTGAAACAGAATGTTAATTGATCTTAAAGGATTTTGGTTTAATTAAAGAGTAATTGTTTTTAATACATTTCAGATAAAACTTAATTTTAAGTAATAGGAAAAAATACATAGCAATCTCATGAATTCTTTTCAGAAAAGCCTTTTTAAAAGAAAAGAAACATTGATTTCTCAATATGTAAAGAAAAATATGCATTTTAAATAATATGTGTTACTTTTACTATGGTTCCTGGGACATTTTAACAAACTTCAATATATTATCTGCCAATAAAGCCAGAAAATCTGAATTTATAACTGAAATTCCTCTATAATATTTTGAGTTTTGGGAAAGGTTTTTGTATTATCTTTAGTCAGAAATTGTCTGGTAGTAAGGGTTGAATGGGTAGAATTGCCAACTAAATCACAACTCAAAACAGTATCCAGATTGTTGCTTGAAATTACAATTTATTAAAGTAAAAATTATTTTCCAGAGTATCTTCTTTAATTTAGCAAAATTCCTTAATGCAAATACACTTAATATAAACTTAAAAAAAAAACATGTCAAGCGCATAAGTCTTTCATTAAAAAATCAGCTCAGTATATTATTTATTTTTTAAATTAGTGTTACAGCCTAAACTGTGTATCTCCAAATTCATGTTGTGATCCTAATCCCTCATAACTTAAAATGTTATTACGTGACAATAAGTCCTAAAAGAGGTAAGTGAGATGATGAGGTAATCCAGGAAAGCCCTCATCAAATATGACTGGTGTTCTTATGAGCAGAGGACATTTTACTCAGACACACACAGAGACCATGTGATGACGCAGAAAGGAGTCAGCCATCTACAAGCCAAAGAGAGGTCAAGAAGAAATCAGCCTGCTCATACTAGATCTCAGACTGCTAGCCTTCAAGAACTGTGAAAATAGACTTCTATTGTTTAAACTACCCAGAATGTGCTACTTTGATATGACAGCTCTAGCAACTAACATAATTACTAAATCCAGTCAGTCTGTAACAGGAATTTATTGAAGTGCCAAAACCTGCAAAAATCAGAGCCACCATTGAGGTTGCACAAGAAGCTCATAGGAAGGCACAGCTCAAAGGTGCAGGCTGCTATGGCCCAGAGACCCTGACTGGTGCCCAGAGGTGGTGTCCCCTGTGATTCTGCTAATAGAGAATCAGAATTGGTGTCCTGATACTCCTTTATGGATATATCCTGGAGAGGAGAAAAATTGCTGCCTAGTTCATGGTAAAACTAAATCCCAGGAGCTGAAATTCCATAGCATTGCCACATAATCTGTCAGGTGCATCAATATGTATGTTTAATTAATATGCTTTAAATCTTTCTATGTTATGAATATATAAATACAGATCTAGGAATAAACAAAAATCCAATATACGTGCTCTTGTGCTGTTTATCATATCCCAGCTGTGTCTTGGAAATTGCTTTGCTTGGAAGATAATTTTAGAACTCATGATGCATCTAGAACTTTAAAGGCATTTAACCTCATTTTTAATCCTTGTGATGTACAAGGTTGAAAGTAAAAGAGCAAAATTTAGAAAAGATTTTGAACTTTCTGAAAAATGTCACAAATTTTTACAAGAATATAACTTGCTTTATTTAGATATGCAAGTATACAAGTAATTATAAAGCATGTTACACATAAACTTTTAAAAATCCTTAAACACAGGAAAACATAAAGACCTTTGTACCATTAGCCAGTTGTCACTCTCTGTCTCTTTTCCTAATAATTTCTTTATAGATTTATAAAAGGGCTTTAACATCATTCAAATCAAAACTCAGATGTAATAAGTCAGATTTATTTTGATTCCTTTCAGCATAGCCTATATAGGTGTATGATCTTTGAATCTGTACCTAGCTAATTCCAGTTATAGGGAATGACATCTATTGCCAGATTATTCAAATCATTACAATGCCTTTCCTTAAAAAAAAAAAAGTGTCTGCCACTTTCTAACCCTAGCAAACACATTTATCTTTTTCTCTCTACTGTTTCTTTTATAGTCTTTTTGACAGTGTGGCCCCCCGAATTAAACACATGTTCCATAAATGTTCTAATTACTATGAAATGAGATGGGTACCCTGTAAGGGTGTCCCTGCCTGTATGCACACAGACTTTAATTACTGTATCCTAGAACTAGGGAAGATTTTCTTATTGTTGTATTATTACATTATTGGACTATAGCACATTTCTTATATGAAATAGACAAAAGGCATTATTACCTGTTGTGAGCATAGCCTAACATTAAATTTTAAGGTTTTTTTTTTTCACTGTTCCAACTAACTGAAGGATAGCAAAGCAATTCTCACATGCCTGTAACTAAATTACCTTCAAAAATTGAATATTTTCGGGCCTCCCTGGTGGCGCAGCGGTTAAGCGCTGCACTGTTGCGCTGTCGGCAGCGGCAATGCGAGTTCAACGCCCTGCTGGGGAGAATCCCACATGTGCGGCAGACCTCTCCTGCCTTGCCCGCTGCTCCCCTCAGCAGTGTATTTCTGATCTGCCTGTTCTGCTCCCCGCTCTGTCCCTGGTGAACCCTCTTGCCGCCCCACACCTCTGGTCTCTACCCCAGCTTGTATGTATAAATAAATAAATCTTTTAAAAAAATAAAAGTTGAATATTCTCTTTTGGCAAAAGTATTAAAGTAGCCTTTCTTGCTTTCATTTCTATTATTTTTCGTGAAATATAAATATATAACTCTATGCTTAGAATTCAATACAGATAGATTCACTAAAATTAAATGTATTTATATATATATACACATACATACATCTATTCATTCAGTCTTTATGTATATATATATACATATATATATAAAATACTGTTCTTGAATAATTTTAAGATTAAGTACATAACATTCATGTATATTGAATTGAATCTCTTACTTCCTGCTCTTTGTCTAGAAAAAAGCCTAGGGCTCTCCTAATTCTAAAATAAAACCATTGTCCTATCTTACTTTTCCTCCCATTATCAGAAGATAACTCTAACTCAATTCACGTCCTCAATCTCTCAGTCCTAATTCTCTTTCCTTCCAATGGTGACCACAAGATTTTGTCAGCTCTTTCCCCACCAGTCATCATATTGTTCATTCCTTTATACCTCATTGAATTCCCCAAAGGTAATATTTTAAATTGAGAAGTTGAACGTGGTTAGATTTGCACACCATCATCTTCATCAAAGACCACATAGTAAATTTATAGTCGCAAAAACCCACTTGTGTGTTTAGTTACAAAGGAAGGGACAATTCTTCTTTAATTAAATGTGTTTTTTTTTTGAATACTGATTGTTGAATGTAGTATCAGCATGAAATGCCTGCAATTGTCAGACATTGGAAATAATAAAGGAAGTGATTTGGCGAGATAAAATTAATATCCTGAAGTTGTCGGAATGGAAAAAAAGAACTTGTGTCTTTGGGGGTACTAATAAGTCCCTTGATTAACTAACCCCAGAGCTACCCTATTTTAAGAGTTCCAGTTACATGAAATAATATAGTTCACTAAATAATTAAACCATTAGAATTGAGGGGTTTTTTTGCTTAGCACTCAAAGCATCATACAACCGAAGGTAACACGTTGATCATTGAAACCCAGAGATTCTCCTGCTTGGTGTCTGTCCTCTCTTCCTACGCCAGGTTTTACCATGCTGCCTTATGTCATCCTTGCAAAGCAGCAACTACAAGGGGATAGATTTTGGACTTAAACTACTATATCCTCAGAAGTGCCTAGTGCAGGGCCTTATATATAGTAAGTGGTCAGCACATAGTCATTAAGTGAATGGAAACATTATTGAAAGCTGGAGGCATTATGAGACAGAAAGAAGAGTAAATGAAACACTGATGCTAAGAGAGGTTTATTAAGACATTTTTTTGGCTATGCTAAATAAGTTTGGTGTTAAGTAGGCCATTAGGAGTAATATCAAAGGACTGTATTGTGCACAAAAAGTGATTGGAAATTAACTAACAAAGTATATTTTCAGGAAATAGCTACAATATCTTTGAGAATAGTATACCATGAGGGCCTGCTTAGTTATAGCATTGCCTGAATCAACCAATTAGGAGTGAAGTATAGTTACAAATTTTGCCTTGCCTGTGAGAAGGTTTGCCTGATAT
Source organism: Scalopus aquaticus (assembly GCA_004024925.1). Classification (NCBI taxonomy): domain Eukaryota; kingdom Metazoa; phylum Chordata; class Mammalia; order Eulipotyphla; family Talpidae; genus Scalopus; species Scalopus aquaticus. The sequence continues at coordinate 78,908 of PVIJ01007634.1, forward strand.
AAACATCAAGGCTAATATGTGCAGCAATAATCTCTAAATCCTGGAAATTAGGTTATAGTCCATCATTAATGGCTCAGAGCAAGTAAAATTTTAATGCACCACATATAAATGAAAACATTAAAATTAATTATTCAAACTTAAACTGCTTTTCAGCTTTACAGAAAGATGTAAGGTTAAATTGAGCAGTGCTATTGTGTCATTTGAACTGTAATCTTGCAAATGACTTAAATACTGAAATTATTTTGAGGATTTTTTTTTTATAATGAGATAATTTGTCATTTGTCCTGTCTGTAGAGTTAGTAATTGGGTCCACATTATATAATGTTTCCAAAAGACTTAATGAGACAGATTAATAGGAACCTTGACACCCAATTGTTTCTTGTAAAGAACACAACTCTTCACCTTCAAATCTGAATACAATCTAAGTAGCCAAATACAATTTTTGCACTTACATTTACATGTCATCCCAGTTACATTTACATGTAATCCCAGGGTGTGCAGAGAAACATGTAGGCAAAAAGCCTACACTTAAATTTCTCATACAACTTTGAAATTGTTAAGTCAATAGAAATACATGTCAGAATATTGCTTAGTAGTTGTATTAATCCAAAGGACAATGTGCTATGAAATATTATGAGGTTTTAGACTAAATTTGTGCTGTCCAATACCTATTTGTTCTTAAAATCATATAAAACTAAAAAAAAAAAATTTAAATGATACATGTAATCTACTCCATATATTGCTGCATGATATCAAAAGCATAAATAATTTCCTCAATGTACTGATTCTTGGAATGCAAAGAATGCACTGGTTGTTTTTATGCTCATTTTAAAAAAATCACTTGTTTTATTTTCTGATTTTATATCTTGAGTACCAATGCATTTCTTTTCTATTTGACATCCTTCTACTGGACTTTTAGTTCTTTTTAAAAATGAAACTTGTTTGTTTGTTTGTTTGTTTGTGTTTGTTTTTCCATTCTACCTAAATGCAGACACCTGGCCTTTTAGTCTATGTATGTCTGTATATGTGAGATTTTTTTATAGTGGTATACTTATGTAGTCTTTTCTTTTAGTAATAATATATAAAGGTGAATTATAAAGTATTTTCTAATAACACTGTGTTTTGAAGGGGGAAATTTATGTGTACAATTCATGATAGACACTAGGACAAATAGTACATGATGGTGTATGTGTATGTGTCTATGTGTGTGTGTCTGTGTATAACCAACTTGTTATATCCTATTGCAAAGTTTGCCATATTGAGGGTCAATGTTTCGTTTAAGAGAGAATGACCACCCTAACCCAGAGAAAGTTGTTCCTCTAAAATTCGAAGAGATGTGAAGGATTAATGACTAAGTAGTCAATAAACCTGTTCTCTTGTAAATGTAGCCCCTTCTAGATTTATCTCAACAGCTGCCAGTTAGATTGCTAGATTATAATAAGAAATGAGTTTGACCTAACATTTTATTCCTTAATTCAAGCAAATATCTCTGGAGAAATGGTCCATAAGAAAGCAATCTTCTTAATCCATATTTCCTTGAGTGAAAATGAATTTGAATTCCAGTCCATCCATGTACCCTAAATTATTAAAGTAATTGTTGCTGAGTGTAAGGCTCAGATAAGGGTGAACCCGATTTTAAAAATCCGTGAAATGCCTCTCTTTGTACACAGTGAAAGGTATAGCTCATGTAGTAAAACCGCATTTTCCAAAGCATATCTTTACTAATGCTGGGAGGATTACATGAGTTTGAAAGAAGAAAGTATTTTATTGCACAAAGTTAAATCTGTATTTAATGCACTAATACTCATTTTAAGTCTTCTGGAAGGGCTGTTAGTTGGAGTATGATCCACCTGGGAAAGTCTTACCAGCAAGCTGGAACTAAGTTGGAACACATGTTCTTTTTTTTTTTTAATATATATTTTTATTGTTATTTATGTCTTTTACATTTTGTATTCCCCTTG